>KI915040.1:27342964-27429038 GCA_000473445.2 Anopheles farauti
ACTAAAAAAGAAACATCAGCGACTAGTGAAACATTTAATGACAAAACAATACGATTTATTCATCCTTGCTTTTGTTGGTGAGTTTTTCGATTAACGTACTTTTGCATATTTTTGCGTAAATGTGTCATCAAATCTATTGTATTCATAAATTATGTTCTTTTCGCTACCAACATGTTTCCGCTGAAGAAAATGATGAATTTCAATGGTACCTTGCTCAAGGAATGCAAATAAGGTGACCAAAAAAGTGAAGAATCTGGTTAAACAACATGTATTAGCAGCTCTGAAAGATTTAATTTAAGACAAACCGCGAAACTGCTGGTAGGTTAGCAGTTTTGGCAAGAGCCCATGTGTGTTACAAATCGCGGGCACTGAAAGAAGCAGCACCAGCTAAGCTCAATTAAGATAAGCTATTTGTCTCTGAGATAGGCACATGCAAATTTGGCTCCTGTAGCGGTGCAATCACGCTCTCACGTCAGTGAAGGTGTCATGAGTGTCGTATGTTCTTCGGCCCCAACACCACCACAGCACAGCATGCAAATAAGAACTGGCAGTTGAAAAGCATGCATTGAGAGCTATCGTGGCATGCAGGTAGTTGGTAGACATTTTCAAAGGCAAGAAAACCTCCTCTCGACCAATAATGGACGACCAATTTACATAAGCTTAAGGTGACCTCGTTTGCACCACGAAAGCAGAAGAAAAAGTAAAACGAGAAAAGAGAAAGGAAAAAAGCACCCGAAATTGTACATCCGTTTCCGTTGCAGCAGTGATTCGTACCGGCGCGATTAATTCGTACCGTCACGAAAGCGGGCGACCTCCCGAGGCTCACTATCGCGATTAAAAATAAGTAGCATTCTAATGCACAGCCGGCAGAAGCGGGGTGAAAAACAAAATGGATTACGACTCAAGGGGTGTTCCCTCAGGTGTGGTTAGGAAATCGGGTCGTTAATACGGCCCCGGTAGGAATGGTGCGTGGTACGAAAAGAATAGCTACACTAGAATCGGAGCCAGTCCAACCGGAAAAGCTAACCTCATGCTCGCTTTTATTACGTTTCCGTACTAAACCCACACGAGTTGTTTTGCTTTATGAATTTTGCTCCGTTTGGTGGAGCCTCTTTCGATTCTCCTTATGAAACTTCATTCCAACTTGCTAGTAGCGAGAACTTTACACCTCTCGTGCTTCAAATGACACCTTTTGCCAACGACAACATGAAGTTTAAGCATCGCGGATGTGGTTCGGACAAATTTGTTGCCACGCGATGGTTGGTGTCGATTAGATCACATGTGAGCGGGACTTGGTGGAGCTCAGAAAAAACCCGCCATTTTGCACTTCGGTGTGGAATTCGTTTTAAGTTCGGTCGGTCTTTAAAGGGCGTCTGCTGTCCGTGTGCGTGTGTATGTTCAAAGTAAAACTGCTACCAATAAAGGCACAAGATATTTAAAGATACAAATCAAAAAGCCGTGAATGAAAGCGAATATTAAACGAAGATTGGACCACCGACCCAATGGAACTTTGCGACGGTGGTTTTCCAGGCCGGTGGGTAGTTCAAGGGGAAAAAGGTTCCAGGTAATTTGAATAATGAAACGTTTCATTACCACCGGTCTCTAATTCATGATATTCTCGGATAAGGTAGACACGAAGAATTATGTCGGCAAGTTTTTTGTGTCCTTGCACCCGAAACATGTTATTTTCAGGTGGCGCGCTTTGGTGTGTAAGGGATAAGGAACGCTTTCGGTGACAATAAGAACCTTATCTTGTTCATAAACTCGTACACCAGATGCTTAACCAACTTTAACCGCGCTCTTGGTTCAACTTCGAAGTAAAAAATTTGTTTTCTTGCAAACGAAGTCCCTAGCGAGAATCACGTTCAAACTGCACCAACACTAACGCACGAAGAATCGTGAGCTTTTCCGTCGATTCATCCGATAATCCCAACTTGTTACACTTAATTAGACTGATCGGTGTTAATTAATGCTAAACAAATCACCGTTCATCGTTTTCTTCCCAACTTTCCTTGTGTTTAGTTCTACGAATAGTAGAATAAGGAATTGTTGCAGAGGAGTATCGAGTAGATCAGATAAATTGGACCCTAAGTTGCTGTTTTCTTTGGTTCCGGTTCTGGTGTTCGTTGCGATCGAAAGACACACTTCCTGCACTCCATGCACGTGCTACTTTTGGACACATTCGTGTTTATCTTCTTTTAGTTTTGCGTTCCGTCTGGCGACGTTCCTGCTTACCATTGCTGCTTTCGGTAAGTTCGAGTGGAATGGTGAAATGACAATCATAGGCACAAGTTTTTTGTCTGTCGTGCAATCGTGACTGTTGCTAATTTCATTCCGCTCCTGCTAGTGGAGGGGAGGAGACAATCTGGGACGTGATTTCTGCTTTCGCAGCTTGTTACACGCACATCTTTGGTACTTTTGGCTTTCAGTAGAAACACATTGTTGCGAAAACAATGTTGGATAGATTAAATACAGAATAAATGTTTCCAAACAGTTTAATCGTTTTCAGAGAAAAATATAAGAATTTGTTTATGTGTAATAACATCTTTTCCCTCAATTTCACATTTTTCAAAATATATAACACAATAACATTGATTTCACTTCTCCTTGGTTATAACTTTGGTCGAAGTGACTCTACACCTCCCTATGTTCTCATTTTCTTATGTCCAGGAATTAGTGTCTTCGCTGTTGTGCTCAATACAGACGCTTCTGGTGTTAAAGTACTTCTCGGCTCTAGGCTCTTGCTCGGACCAGAAGACCACTTGTGTGACAGCAGCTAGGAGGGTGGCGATTTGCTCAAGAACCTTTTGATGCACAATATTACGGTCCAATCGAAAGCGATCAAACAATAAGGATGCTCCCGCTCTCTAGCTGAGTGGGTGGGTCGTCGGTTCAGTGGTTGATTTATCCGTTTGGAACCCTTTTCGGTAAGTGGCTTTGGTCCGGCCTTGGCAATTAGGCCAGCTATATGGTCATTGAATATTTATCGTCGAAACCACTACGGCAACAGGTAAGACTTGCAATAGTCTGGCCAATATTCTAGCCAATGTTTGGGGTATCTGCATACAGCTATTCTCGTTAATATTTCAATTTCAATTAAGCGCACAACACCACGGCGATTTGAAATCGAAATAAACACCTTGTTTAAGAAAACGATGCATCTGCTTTATGTTAAGGTGAATCTTTTTCGTTATTTCAATGGTAGGGTATCTAGTACATCAATATTTTGGAGTTTTCAAATACATTAACTTAACAACCAACACGAATTTGAGAACACCTATTAGCATAGTAATTCGACCTATTAGCTAAATGCATAAAAACATAATGATGAATTGAAGTGAAATGATAGTTTCAAATAACAAAACACCAAACTGGTAACAATAATGGCAATAATTTCATTCTTTCCTTCTGCAATATCACAGGTTTGCAATTGCGCTGACAGCATTTTGCTCCAGATTACTTTCTTTCAATTGATTTCAAACGAGTAACCACAGTTTTATAAATACCAATGGCAACAGCAAACGATAACATCACAATGTTCAAATTCAAAGTGTCTACATTTATAAGCGAACGAGGGCGAAAGTAATCAAATCGGCCTAAAGAGCCTGTTCAATTGACAATCATGGCAACGGAATTTTAATAATAAAGAAGAGAAAGATAATTTGGACATTTGCAACTGGCTGAGTTGAGATTATCTCCCTCATCGACCCCACGACAAGCGCCGTTCCAGGCAGGATCCAGCAATGGGAGAGCGTAATCGTTTTCGAAGTAAACGCAAGGAATCGCAAACCACACAAAATTTCAATTTGCAATCATCGTTGAAAATGAAGATTGATGAGTTCAAAATGCAATTCGATGTTGGCTTTGTAGATAATTCGAGCCAATTTATATTCTTTCTTGCTTGCTGCCTTAGCGTCCGCTGCGCACTGGAAACGGGAGTGAGTGAACCGCAAATATCGAGCACAATGGAAATAACGAATGGCTTGTTCATTATTATGCCACTCGAGTGTACCGGGGGATGCGAAGATTCGATGCTGTAAGTACGATGTCATGATTAAAGGAAATTACAAGTTACTCGATATTCAAACGAATGCTTGAACGATTGCACCGATCAAACGAATATTGGAGCGATTTTATTCACAAGCAATGGTCTTCGTCTTTGAAAAGAATGGTTTTTACAGTGCATCAATGGCATTGAAATTTAAGAGTTCCTATTTTCATCAAAACTTTTTTTGAAGCTGTTTAGGGTAACGCAAGAACAGGAAATAATTATCAAGCAATTCTTTATTTGTTATATACAAGTGTAAGTTTCAGAAAGGTGGAAACACAAGATTATTTGAATTTTGAATATTATGAATATAAAAAATAATAATGAAAAAAAAATAAAATTAAATAAACAAAACACTTTAAAATGACCAGGCGTCTCCATATAAAAATTGTAGTGAATCAAGAACTTTGCAAAACGGCTCATTGGGAATAGTCTAATAGTTGAAGTATATTCTTCACGAGGGAAAAGTTAAGAAAAAATAATGCAGCTATCTCTTTTTGTTCAGGTTTTTGTAATTTCCAAGATCAGTATTCCGGAAAAAATTACGCCGTTTTTTAGTAAACCATTGAGACTGGTTCCACATTTTCATATCGTTCCTCGCAGTGCGATAAGTGATACGGGATACAAGGGTAATCTTTTGGAAGAAGAAACATCTGTAAAAAACCGCGTGATGAAGTAAATTTGAAGAAATGTTGTTTGCTGAAGCGTAACAAATGGTACTTAGACCAGTAATCCGAT
Organism: Anopheles farauti; assembly: GCA_000473445.2. NCBI lineage: Eukaryota > Metazoa > Arthropoda > Insecta > Diptera > Culicidae > Anopheles > Anopheles farauti. The sequence goes on from KI915040.1 coordinate 27,347,751, forward strand.
TAGAAGGAACAACATTAGTCCGGATAATGCCATTACGCTGTGCGCACCGTTTATCAGGTCTGAACGCTAGAACTGTTGAGCTGAAATGCTTGAACTCCATCAATGATAGATAAGCATTTAAGCTGTAGCGTTCACCACCTAGAGCTACGCGCACGAACGAAAGTAATGCTATGCCAGCCGAAATAATAACGAACGACCGAGCGCGGAAGCACCGATCCGTATTTCATCCCGAGCAGGAACACGAATTTATGTGTTGTTGTTGCTAATTAGAACGATCTGAATCGAATAGATTCATTTGCCTGAGCTTTGAGCCTGACTTTTTTGGTCTAGCTAAGCGAACAGCGATACTCTGTTGTACGGTTAGTGGTATTCACAAACGAACATGAAGAAAATGCTACTGGAAGGAAGTAAACCGTACGTATCCGCAACAGTACCCACGTTCTGTTCTGTTCCGTTAACTGGCAACAGCTGAGCTCAGCCCAGCGGCTAACAAGGAACGTTTCATCACAAGTTTTTCAACACCGGATGCATGGTGGCTTTCATGAAATTGCATCGTTACCGGGGACAGTACGTACTTCGGCTTGTCGAGAAAAATGAGACAAAAAGGATGCGAACTGTGAAGCCAGCAAGCCCCGTGCGACGGCTGTTTAGTTTTTTTTATTTCGGGAAGGAAACGAGTGCTAGGGCCAGCCTTTGGTACGCTTAACGCCAGCTTTGATCATAGATTCTTTCTATGACGGGTTGTACCCATGGATAATAAATCCATCACCGCCAAAGGATGATGAAAATAAACTGCATTATTACATTATGTAAGTGACGGGTCCTGGGGCTCTATATAACTATATCTGTAATATTTATAAAAATAAGCAAAGCATGATTCGGAAGTACGGTTTGGTAGTCAATTTACCTACTGTCTGTATAATTTCATGACAATATAATAATTATTCATTTGTCTTACGTAAAATTTATGTCATTTTGTCGTTGTAAAATATTGCTTGAAATATTTGCTATATGATAAATTTCTTGAGAGCTATTCGAATTTATAAGTAAATTCTTGGTAAAAAAATTGTAAAAAACATTGTAAAATATTTTGTATTTTGTGCGAAAAAAAACTGTTGATGAGTATAAAATAATCCATACCGGAATCAGTTAAAACACAATGGAATTTGCTCCCTTTTCACTTTAGCAAAGCCACAGAAAAGACTTCGCGATGAGAAGCCAAGAATGTCCCGTTCCCAGACAAGTTTCTTGTTTTAGTTAATCTGTTACAATAGTTTACGCGTTTTTCGTGTGCTATCATACCGGAGCTACAATAGAAACATCACCTTTATGGGCTGGCTGGTAGTTTGGTGAGGTGACTGGAACAACCAAATCCATCATAATTTGCAGTTCCTCGAGCCAAGTTCCTCCGCCCGACGCGAGGCATTTTGCAGAGGGAGAGTGAATAAATTATTCCACGATATTGCTCAAGGGATTTGCACAATCACAGAACGTTGTTTCACCTGGTCCGCCAGCTTAGGTTTTTTCTGCCTTCCTGCTCGAGGATGTTGTGTGTTTTCCCAAGCGGCAGGAAGGTCAGACGAAGCCGACACCGGGCCGGGCCGGGGTCAGACGAAGCTTAGCTTTTCCGTTTCGTCCATCTCCGCCGGCAGGTCGGCGCACGGTGGACGGTTTCGCTGATTCCGGTGTTGCTTACTGCCTTCGTTGAGCCTCTTAGGCGTAGCCGATAGGGCTTCTTACCTGCAGCGTGTGGGCGCCAGCCCACTTCTGCCGAGAAACCCATTAAACGATCTGGCCATGACCGTAAGGTTAAAGATTGAGGTGTTTAAGCTTACTCGGACTTGTCGGATTGTTTCCGTTTGTTCCCGTGCTTCCGGGCACGGGGTGCCTGCGATCCCACAGGCAGGGAGCAGTGCTTGCAGCTGTCTAAATTTGTTCAACGTCTTGGTTGAGTAATTGGATTGGCCGTGGCGTGGCGTGGCGTGGCGTGGCGTGGCGTGGCGTGGCGGTGCGAGGGAACGGTTCTGCTTCGTCTCACGAAATCACGTTTAGATGTGCCAATTTTCTCCTTTTTCCTCTTGCGTATTGCAGTTTGTGCGGTGGGGTATTGTATTTGCGGTACAATTTCCCTGTGGCGATTATTCTTCATTTTCAGCACCAACATTCGGATTTTGCTTTTACGCTTTTCAAACGGGGGGAGGTGGTGCGTGCACGTTTCGGATGTACTTATTGCGAGTGGTTTTGTGTTCCGTGCGCACATACTATTGGAACGTTTGAAGAGCGAAAATACAAACGAATGGGGGGAGATCTATTCCGGTGCCAAAGGGAAATAACTTTTTCATCAAGCAAAGGCTACAATGAAAATATACCGATGAAAATATACCGAATAATAACATTCGGCTCACGCATTGCATGGCAAATGTGCCGACTCTAATAAATAAATATGATTTAGAATGACAGAATGAAAGCAAAAGTATGTATTGCTTTACACTGTTTTTCGCAGTAAAATTGAACCGCGCAGCGTTAGATTTGAAGTTTATGCAAAGATAGCAACAGAAAACTGCGTTCTATTGTCTACCACAGGATACGATCGTAGTTCTGCAATGACATACACACATGGCTGTCGACATGTTCAAATCTAATAACGCTTTGCTTGAAACGATCCGCATAGCACACCGAGAAGAAAGAAGAGAGCACACTCTAAGCGGATTAAAGTAAGTACCGAAAAGTAACGAGAATGCGCACCATTTAAAACAGATGATTTGTCGTTTCCCCCACCAAGCTCCTGCTGCTCTGCCGGCGAAAGGATCACCGAAAGTGGAGGAGTCTTCACGGTGTTCGAGGACACTTCTTGTATATTGTCGTGATTTTCTGGTTGTACGGCTTCGGTTACCTATGCCCGAAGCCACGGAACCGTGACAGAAGCGGAAAGTAATTCTATTACCACACGTTAACCTCGTTCCCGTTCGTTTCGGGTTGGTGGCAAAATGGTGCGAGCGGTTTTTTTTTTGTTTTGGTTAAGAACATACGCTTCGCAAGACTATTACGCGAAAGCCTGTCTTAATGCACAAGACACCGCACCATCGATGGGGTCGTATTGCGTGCGCTTCAGCGATTGGTTTGAGCCAGATAATGATGAAATTACCATAGCAGTGAGCAGGGAAAACGGTGGGTGATGGAATGAATGAAGAAGAAGACGAAAAAAAAACACTCCACTTTACATCAGGAAGCACATTGCGCAGGCAAACTGGCACCAGGCACCGGTGCTGGTGCTGGCTAGAAGTGGATATTTATTCAATAACGCCTCCAGCGCTGCAGGTATCGTAATGAATGGATGACTTCGAGAGGATATATTACCGAAAGGGGAATTGAAGAAAGAACAGAACACTGTGGCTGTGGCAGGTTCGCACTGCAAATGGCCCATGGCTACGGGTCATAGAGATCCACCTGCACCCACTCACCCACTCACCCACTCACCCACTCACCCACTCACCCGGATGCGTCCGGTTTGAGGCAGAATATGGGCCGGAAAATGCGTTCATTACGCGACGGAAATCGCACACATCGCTGCGAACCCTCATTTGAATGAGCCCCTTGCATCGTGATACATGCGCGTCGTTGGTGTTGGCAAACCGAGACGTCCGTTGGCGATTGCATAGCTCCCTCGGGAGCAGCACATACTGCCGCATGTTTTGTCTTGCCCGGGCCGTGCGAAATTGGACGTGCGGCAAACGTTGGAGAGGCCGCCGCCGGCAATGCTAAGCAAGTGGTACAGCCAGCACAGCAACGCTAATGCATTTGCTTCGTTTCTACGCCGGTCGTTTTCTCTTCTCGCTGCAGGTGGCCATGGGAGATGCGTCGCTTCCGCTTCTGGGTACTGGTGGATTACAAATTCAAAATGGCACTTATATTGCCCCGGCTCACCACATGGCATCGTGCCTTACAAGTGTTGTATCGAGTTTTGTTGGCATTGCATTTAGGTGTCTATATTGATTTGCAGCCGAGGTGTTCTTTGTTCTTGGATCAACATACGGTTTCGCTGAACTGGCAGCGGCAAATGTTCTTGAGATGGTTTCAAACGTAACATGAACAAGTGGATGTTATATTGCTTTGGTGTTTTTATATAATTTTGGTGGTATGATAATAATGTGAAATCATTTCCCTGTTGTGGCAGTATAAAATGAACTTTACGGAGATGGATTATACTATGAAAAATACATAAATAGAAAATACAACATTGTCAATAGATTGAAATCCTGATTTCTCTGCCAGAAAAAAAAAAACAATGTTCGCAAATGTTGAACGACAGCCTATCGTTTAATTATTCATTTTTTCAGATGTTATTTAACGATTTGTTGTGTATAAATCATGCGAATGTGTGTAGAAATGATGTAAATATTTAAATATGATGAGCAAGCAGCATTTCAGGTTCAATATTGGATATTATTTATCACGCAGAAAAAAAGTTTTAATCGAAATTTTCATATCTTCCAACACTACGTTTTCTTCGATAAGGAAAAGTAAAAAAAGTGATTTATTTCCCGTCCTTGATAACAGATTAAATTGAGTTCACAGAGAAATTAGGCTTTCCTAAATGTTTACAACACAAATTGTAGAATAAATTACCCGTACAATATTTTTTTAAACAGTTTTTTTTTAGTGAATTGACTGTTTAAATGAAATGTAAAAAATAAAAAAAAATAGAAGCTGTTCTGGTCATATCTGAACATGTGTATGTAATTAACACAAATTTGTAGACATCTAACATGTTCCTAATATCCATTGGTTATGACGATTTTGTTGATTTAGGCTGTGTTCATGTTTTAATAAGATTTTTTGTTCAAGTAAAACGGGAAAGAATATAGGACTTTAATTTGAATAATGACCACTGATTTTGATTTTCGCTTCGAATAATCACATCGCAACATCCATGTTTAAGGTAATAAAGAAAGCAAAATTAGATCAACAAAATGATTTATAGACTATTTTGCACCTCATCGCATCGTTTACGACTACAAATAGGAAGGCGAATGCATATTATCATTGAAATTGGAATGAGCGAAGCTCATTACTCAACGCACACCCTAGAACAAGTAAACAAAACGGGGGGAAAATGGACGTGTAAAACGGAGTTAAAAGTGACTCGATAGGAATCATCGCCTTAAGATAAATTTGATTTGAAAACTTTTCGCCCATAGAAAACGTTACGTTTTCCCTGCTCATTCACCTCGTCAAGTCCATCTAAAGTATTTTTGTTGTCCTTTTTCTCGCTCGTTCGTTTGCGAATCGTTCGTAATGTCGGATGTTTCGTCTGTTTCGTTTTTTTTTATAGCTGCGACTTAGTGACAGCATTTTCAATGGATTTGGGCTGTCTTATTGAATTAGACCGCGAGAAGCGAGAAACTTTTTCCAACAGTATTCAAAGCGCTCTAGGGACAGTGACAGATTTGGGCAGTGAAAGGATGAGGAACTTCCATAACGTATTTTGTATTTTGAATCTTTCTTCGGCTGTGTGTTTTCAATTTAACTTTGTAAGTTTGTTGAAAATGTTTGGGACAACAAGTTTTTTGTAGCATATCTTCGGACAGGAAATGGATGATTTTTGTAGGTAACAAATAAATGAAAATAAAGCAGCTCATCATGTATTAACGTTCTTTTACAATACATACGCTTACAATCACCTTGCACTGAAACATATATTTTTATTATGTGTTTAGCGTGAAGTCAAGGTCCATACGTGTCACGCACAACACATAACAGTCGTTCAAAATTTAACTATGGTGTCTGCTATGATTCGGGAGTATATAAAAACAATGCACTCTGGAATTCGGAGGACTGTAGGGTTTTTCCGGATTTTTTTCGGGTGTGGTTGAAGCGGCAAAATGCATCGAGCATAGCTTAAAATCATTCCACACATAGTTGAAAAATTTTCCCATTTTTATCTGACAATCTGGCAACCTCATTCTGGAACGCGTAAAGCAATTTGGACGGGGTCCAAAACAGCGTACATTTTTATTAAACCCTTTGACTGAAACATTTACATTTTGGGGTTCGCATATTTTCTCTTCCTTTACTTGGGATCGCGAATATTGCACAACTTGCGATCGATAATTTACTCGCTCATTTCGTGGTAGCTTTGGCAAAGGAAGTGTTTTTTCATTAATAAAGTCATCTCAGAAGTTTTGAAGTAATTGTTTTGAGCTGCCATTAAAAATAGATTTATGCTTCTTGAGCACTAATAAATAATAATTAGTTTGATTCAATAATTCACTCTCGGCGTCCGTGTGATCTTTATTATTATTGTTTGGTTGAGTGGGAAAGGGAAGCGAAGAAAAAAAAAACGGTATTTCACCTGTGGAGTAAATTTATTTGTTTGAGCGTTGGCTATTACAAGGGTGAGGTGGCATTGGATTCCATTAGCTGCCCTTTTTCCAGCAGCGAATTATGCCATAACTGTCGCTAGAAGACAAATGAGGAGTAAAAACCACAATTCAGCATGGACCATTGATTTTGGTGCGTGAAAAACGTTACGGCAAGATTTTGTGTGATGAATGGTAGCAACGAGCACAGCACGGCGGGAAGGAATGATAATTTTGCAATAAATCGCTCTTAATAACGCTCGTTGCGTATTGAACAGCGTATCCGTGGGTCACGTTGTAGTTGTTATGTCGAGGGCGAGCAAACGAGCTGCACTTCTAGCAAACATCATTCTGCACGCCGAGTGAAGCGATAATTATACGATAGGTCATAATTTTCATAAATCTTTTTCGAGTAGCAACAAACACATTGCACAATGCGCGATGGTCGACGATAATGGTCTCATGTGACAAAAATGGCGAAGAATACGACGTATTCTTTATTCATGGAACCGTATGGGATTGATTTGTAGGTTGAACGGTAAACTAATATCATTCCAGTGGATCAATAAATCAAACGTAATTATCTTTGAGATGCTATGAGCTTGTATGTTTTGTATGCAATATTGTACCAAACTATAGTATTAAAGGTCTAGTAAGTCTAGTAAGGTCCAATAGTATAAATGCTCAACATTTCAAATCAAAATGTTAAATTCAAGGATCAAAAGATTTTGTTGTACTGTGCATATACTTTGTGTTAGTTTATCGCAATTTAGAAGAGAAGTATTGGCTTGGATTTTTCTGAGAAAAATTGGATTGCATGATGATTTGCATCAGGAGAAAATGGAAAGTAAAATATAAATTGGTAAACAAACTTTTTCGTATCATTTGACATTAAGTGCTGAGGGAAGAAATTTTGGATCATCATATCATAAATGTATCATATAAATGAATAAGCGCTGAACGTATCATATTCAATAGTGCATGTGAAATTAATCTAGGAGCGTAAACAGAAGCATATTTTTCCAGAATTTATTTCCATTACTTGCTGTAGCTTTCCACCGAGTTTTCACTAAGCCTATCGTGCACATGACTATGGGTGCTCTATTCAATTGCAATTCAATTTGGACTGTGTTAAACCCATCAGATCTTAATTGGATGTTGTATTGAAGCTTATAGTTTGACCTCAATTCAGATAGCAGGAAAGCAGAAGGAATTAAAAAAAAAAAAACAAACACGACTCAAATCATCACGTGGTGCAGGGCAAAACAGTGGAACTGCAACAATTTTCGAACGATCACTTCATGTAAAACCACTTGTTAGTTCGTAGTACGAAACGTATTAATGAATACGTATTAACAGAGAATTTGTATGATGATATATTTGCAAACATGGTTTTCCAATCAATTCAGTGAAAGAGGCAAGAACAGAGCTTTTTTCAACAAAAACAATCAGATTTCTAGCAGCAACCATCGTCGGAACGTATCAATTCATGCACATATTAGCAAAAACTTCATTCTCCCATGCTGCAGACCAATCTGTTCGTAGTGATTTATATGTCCCAAGAGGAAAATCTCATTGCTGCGCTCGTCCGGCGTGTAGAACGAAACGATACAGGATCGGGATTATTCAACCAGCGCACGAAACAATTACAGGCATCATTAGTCTGGAAGCGTGATGATTTTGAAGATTGCCTGTGCGTGACGACCCTTACTTGTGCTTTGTGTGTTTGCTGAATGTTTTGGGCTTTAAGAATTTGTCCTTATCGGAACAAAGGTGGAAGTCAACGGAATATACTCCTGTCACTTTCAATTTTCAACAAAAGTTTTTCTTTGTTCTTGATTTTATACACAGTTTTTTTCTGTTCGAACGATTGAAAGTTCGAATACATTTTTAATGATCATTTTTTTTTTATACAAACATACACATTAGCTGTTGTTGGAAAGACAAAAATCTCAAGTTGTTTTTATTGAAGAAAGCGAAATATATGATAGTTTACTCTTGAAAAATACGTGGAATTAAAAAAAATAATATTTGTTCAAAGTCGATTCGGATCGTACTTTTTGAGTGAAAATTTAAACAAAAAATCAACTACATTTTCATCTATGAGAAATTTTCCGTCTTTCCATCTACATCTTCCATAACATCGTATAAAATGTGTTTAAACAAAAAAAAAGGCAAATAAGAACGACACGCGCTTCCACGCTTTCCGTGCTTCAAGTGTCGTATATCGTTACATCTTTCAGCTCAGTCACGCACATGTGCCTTTTCATTCGCCCATCGAAAACCACAAACATACGAATATTACACCGATAGGGCACTCTTCCACGCACAGCAAGCCACCGGAAAGATCTGTCTTGCATGACCGTACTGATGAGTCTTCAGAACCGGAACTGCGGAGTCTTCCAATCGGTTCGCTACCGTCGTGAGTGCGCTCTGTGTTTCGTTCTGTACCCGTGTACGTACCGTGAGCAAACAAAATTTAATACGTAAAATATAGTCTTACCAGCGGAACCGCCGGTACAGTCTACAGCAAACTATTCCGAGAGAATCGCTACCACTCTAGGGCTCCAGCTAGTGTTGGCTGCTAGTTGGCGAAACTAATGTGCGTTTTTTTTTTGTCTAAAGCTGTTGTTGTTGGTGTTCACTAAGCTCTAGGTCTCTCGTGCGACGATACGTACGATTTCCGTTGGTGGGAAATTGAAAAATTTGCGCTCCGTTTCACAGCATCAAACTCGCTCGCTGTGGCGGGCTGGGCACTAGAACGTAAAGAACGATCCTTGCAGACAATTTGCTTCGTTTTGCACTCGCTCGTAAATGGGTTGAGATGAGAGAGACTGTATTTTTTATCTTACCAAGTGGAAAAAAAAAACTAAGCAAAAGTGTGGCAAACGATAGAAAGCGAAACGAGTAAAAGCCAACAAAAGGCTTTGTTTGCGCGTGCCAAACATAAGTGGACGGAAAATGGGCAATTTTTCAGCGTGTGTGTAATGAACAAAACTGACTCTTCGTAGTGTTTATCTTACCGTCGCTGTAGAGTAGAGCTCCTTTAATTGCTCGTAGGTAGTTAGATGAGAGGCTTCGCCTCTTTTGTTCGTCACTGTTGTACTGGTGTACAGCGACAAAAGCGAGTAAATAATAGAGAAATGGTTTTGAGTTGGACACTTTTACACCCATGTTGCAGTAGGTCTAGTCTCTCCTCATGTTTACATTTCATGAGAAAAAAGTCAGTACAGAATATGTTTTAGTTGACTGTCAAAACACGATGAATTCTGATGATAAAAAAAAAATTAAAATCAATATGAAATATCGTTCAAAATAGTGCTTTATTCCGATCAAATCTACTACATCGTGAGTTTTATGAACATCGACTTTTGTTCGACTAACTTTAAATACATGTAAACAACATATCACTAAGATTTTATTTTTTCTGCCCTTCGAAAATACAAGTGCCTCGTTTGCGAACTACTGAATACACCCCAACTCGCAAAGCGGTGCCCCTCATGTGCGCATTGTTCGGTTCGGTCTAGCCACGGTTTTGAAGTGCAAAACGTCAGCTAACGTAAAATTAACAATGCTACTACGGTGAAGCATGTACATAAGAGAAACACCGCTGAGGATTCTCCTTTTGTGCAGTGTGCATCGCTGAAAGCACGTGTTTGCGGAAAAAAGGTTGAAGGAGCTGGCGAAATTAGGGCCCGGGCCCTTCGCTGGTGCTGGATGAAAGCGCCTGATGATGTTGCTGCCTGGGGAATGCTTGTTGATGCCGGGGTGGTACGTTAGCGAAAGAAAAGCGGAAGTTTTGTTACCGGTGTCCCAGCGTGCAATATTTGCGCTGCTTTTGTGTTGTGAGGTAGTGCTGTGCTGGGCCGGGTGAGTAATGCCTTTGTTTGAAGGCAATGGAGTCAAACTATGGTGAGAAGAAAGCGACCGTAATATTCTTTCTATTGTATAACTTTGCCCTAGGTGGGGCGAAATAATAAAATCTGCACAGGCTCTTTTCTTTCCCGACACGTCCATTACAGGAGCGCAATAATGACTGTGAAGCAGCTTTCGCTGAGTACAAAGTAATCCAACAAGTGTCCCCTCACGCAGGGTCTATGGGTAAAAATGATAGTTTAGATTGCGAGCAAACACCGTGCCGGGTGTAGTTTTTACTTCCGACCCAATCGAACGATGGCAGTCGAAGCCGGCGTGGTCATGCTGCTTGCTACTCTTTCTGGACAGGTTTTTGAGCAAAAGTGATGAAGAAGCTTTTGCCCTGAGCAAAAGCACATTTACGTACTTTGACATGCAGCGTGCAGGTTTCATTCGAAGTACAAGAGCTTGACTATTCTTTCGGACGCTGCCTAGAAGTGAACGATGTCTTCAACGTCTACGAGATGGTCATCAATATTACATGTCGTTATGCGTCCATCAAAAAGCGTTACAAACATAACTACAACACGAGCGACACATAGAAAGCGTATAAAATAACTATGGGAGTGTTCAAAATAGGCGTTCTTTGGAATTTCGGGTGCGCCAAAAGAAAGATTTTCTACCAAGGCTGGCTGTACGTTAGTCAAGGAGCGGTGGCAATGGTAAGGACGTTAGCAAATTATTTAACCGGTCCAATGATCCCATTCGGACCGTCTCCCCCTAATGAGGGGTGAATAACCAGCTGTGGTGGTAAAATCTAGAAAGCCGGCTTAAAAAGGCAGGCATTACTTCGGTCGTTACACCAAATAGAAGAAGAACCAAGGTAGGGCAAACAAAAAAAGTTTTCCGGCTTTCTAATGTGTTGAGTTGACCAGGAAGGTTAGGAAATTTCTCCTTACATTCTCGTTATTTTCCTGTTGAAAGCCTAAAAAAACAAACAAACCTAGAATTCTAAGTATAATGGTCAACTTTTTTAAGCGAATTAATTATTTTAATCATTTCTAATTCTGTCATTCAGTCTCTATTGTACACTGTTTATTTATGTTGTATTTTCTACTTTCCGAAATCAGTTTTCAATAAATGGCTCAATGTTGAACAAAACAGGAGCAGAAAACATACATCTTTTATACAAGACTGAGGATTAATAATGAATAATTTTATCGGGAAACAGCCTCCAATGCTCAATAGCAGCCTCGTGGGATGTTTAAACTATGTAAACCGTTCAAAGTCACAAACCAAAGAATCTTAGTCAAAACCTAAAGAATCTTTCAATCTAAATTTTTTAACTAATGCGACCTTTCCACAACAACCTGCTGTACTTAGAAATACTTTTGTAAGTATTTAATTGACCATAATGTGAAAAAACACGGAAAATCCAGATGGTGACTAGCATTTGCTAAGGAGCTAATTAAGAAGGTGCATCATGGAGTTGCATACTATTTTTTCTACCGTACTTTTGTGAGAATGAAATTGAACCTTATGAAACGTGACATCATAATTATCAATTCGCTCGAGTGTAGGAAAGTTTCCAAACTGCTTTCTTCTCTCTTGTGCAGTGTTTCCCACACCCTCTTTCGTGAAGATTTTCCTAGCCATCCGTTCACCGATTCTTTTCGAAACTGCACGCAGTGGTCTGATCAAGCGTGACGTGACGATTAAAGTTTTCATTTTCATCATCAAGACCTCACTGTGGTTTTGATGGCACCCGACAAATGACGATCGTTATTGCATCATCACGCAAATGGTGCAGGTAAGGATGGCGGTTGAAAGGCGCCGTTAGGACAAACTCGACCGTAGCGTAAGGACGCTCTCTGTGACGCATAACCAAATGGCGGAAAATTGCAAAGTTTTGATGGAAAAGTTATTACACGAAAAGGAATTTTTAATGACAAAATGTTAATGTGAAACTGCAATTTCTTCGTCTGGATCGTCCGGATCGGGTTGGGTTTGCAGGTTCCTGGTTAGGTCAGGTTTGGCTCCTTTCAGCATTTCATCATTCCATCTTCGGGCGGAGCTTGGTGGGGTACTCAGTTCGCTTCGGGGCTGCTGTTTTCTTTTCGGGATGGTTGTTGCACCGCACAAAAGTTTCTGCGCTCATTCAGTATCCCTGATTGTGCAAAAGAGGCAAATTTCACAAAGTTATTGGCGATGCGGTAAAGTGCGTCGCCTGGGCCGGGGACGTGGGATGGGCTGACGCTCTATTAAGTAAAGCGCGCTGCCTATTGAATTTGATGCATAAAAGCTCGGGAAACGCCTTCGGGCAGCGCCGAGTCAAACACGGTAAAGTTTGTGTCGAAAAATAGTGTCACTACTTTGCACGCTGAAAGTTTTGCGAACGGGACGTTTCAGCGGAACACAATTACTTAACGGAAGACATTCCAGTAACGGTTCGCCTCGTTACTGGGCAGAATTTGTTGGGACAGTGTGATAGTAAGACCATTAAATTTACGGACGCACTCAATCAATAATCTTTGCAAGCTTCTTTTATTTATTGTTCGTGTTTTTAGCTGTGGTAAAATAACTTATTGCTGTAAAATAATTTTGCTGGCTGTGGAGATGGTATACGTTCCACATGTGAAATAAGTTTAACACGATTAACAATTTCATTTTTGTTACAATTCTCTCAACCACTTTTTGTGCTGTAAAAACTAAACCTATGTCGCTATGTCAGAGTCATACAACTCTAGACTCTAAATGTTAAAATTGTGTTGTGGTTTTCAGCAATCCAAAAAAAGGCCGATGAATAAAGGCAAAGCAAGAGTGGTGTGGGTGTTTTGAATAAACATAGCCTACAAGCAGAGATAATTGAAACGTGTCATGTTGTCCCCGCCAATATAAACTCGCGCCGTTTACTCCGGATAATACATGCAGTTTTCGCTGCACGTACACGAATTGCTCGGTTTTAACATCACCAAAAACGTCAATGAATCGTGTCGCTTTAAACTCGTTGCAGTGGGTGAATGAATCAACGAACGTAGAAGTGTATCCTTCACATGGTTTCTAGTTATCTAACACACTTTTTAGATTCATTTCGTGGTTAAATTTTCCGTTTTTTATAGTTACAACAATAACACACCATCGGGGTCTATACGAAATTTAGAATTGAAATGGGAATGAAATATTTCAAGCACCGAAATGTTGCATCAGATGTTCTAGCTCACCAGTTTATTGGACATAATTCCTTGTGAAACAAGCTTGTGGTTAGCTAATGAAAGCAGAAACATGTTTTAGCTCAGTCATTATAGATGACAGGGTGTGGGAGGGAAATATTGCATGCCTGCGAGTGTATGCTGAACCTGGTCGAAAATTGAAATTGTTCAAAGTGGTTGTAATGAGAACCGATTCAAAGAGTACAAACGTGGGGCGAAGTAAGAATACTTTTGGAGCTTACACCCTTCTGTTTGTAGCTTGTAGCATTTTAGCCAAAATTATGCTTTTAATTTTAAAATTCGATGTGCTTAAAACATGCTTAAAACTGTAACGATATTCGTAAAGAGTTTACAAGCGAGCTAGGTAGTGTTTATGAAATCTTTAATGTTTGCTGATTATCGGCACTTTGATATTCCCAGCCATACCAGCCGTACTAGCGGAAGTTGAATATTTTTAATCGTGCAAGTTAATTAAAACTTGGTGTTGCTGGTGGGCATATTAAAATTTCGAAGTTATTGAAACTTTTCTCCCGTGTGGAGAAGAGCTATATTGTCGCCGTTTGGTTCCGTTTCACAGAGCACCAGTAATGCAAACAGCACTCTTTCCCGGTGCTCGTGTGCTTTTTATTTGTATGCACCGTATTTTGTGTGCTGAAACACCGCACACTGGGCAGGAAAGCAATAGAAAGCAAACACAAAGAAAATCAACGCCACCAGTTTGGTTGCTATGCCCTGCCCTGCACGGGTGCAGCATTGCAGCAGCAGAAGGCGCTAATTAAAAGGAAATCTAGTGGATTGTATAGAAGCCAGTCTATGGGCGGAATGAACGAGGTTGAAATAATTTCGCGTGATAATGAGATATTTTCTGCCTGCTCGGTAGCTCGGTAGGTCGCCATTCCCACCATTAGGCACAGGCAAACAACAGGGTTTAATAAGATTAACTCTTGAAAGGCAGTTGGAAAAGGTAGTAACATTTGTTTTAGCATTTTTGATAAGTCGTATGACTTTTATTTAATGGAAATTTGCTGTTTAAAACGTAGTTGAACCGTTTTCTGCACAATTTTTGTTGGGTTTCAATGGGTCACAATGCGTGAAGCACACAAAAAACTTTTCTTTCGTTTTTCCCCCTCACCGAAGGTTACTTTTCTAACAAAGACGATAAAAACGATATCACTAGAGTAAGAATGAAAATTATTTGATGCATATTTTTTTCATCGATAGCAGACGAAGTCATGTGCGGGATCAAATATTGCCCCAATGGTGAAGCGTAATGCCTCAACAACCTTTTGAGCGTTATTTTATGGACTGCAAATAAAAGAATTTCCGCTTCACAGCGCGTAGCGTTTGGCCCGGAAGAGTGTTTTTTCCTCGTTTAGGCATGGATTCGGTTCGCTTTGCTAAACGAAGCGGATATTTACGGGTATGGTAAGTAAGTAAATCGGACCCTTCTTCGGGAGTGTATCACCGGGAATCGGGGATAATCCAATGTTACACTTGGTTTACGTAAGGAGAAGATCTTTACCCTCGGGATGATTGTGAGCTAGGTGCTCGACAAACTGATGCAGGGATAGAGGATGCGATAAAAAATATATTTTTTCTGTATAGGTTGTAGGTTTTTGAGATCTGAATTTTAATTCAAAACAATTTTTTGGAATGAAAGAAAACGACTGTAGGAAATATTTGCATACGTTAAAATAAAAAATCACGCAACGTAGCGCCAAAAACCACATGAAACACTTTATATTCGTTATAAACAACTAAATATCACGATAGCAGAACAGCCTTTCTCCAGCATGCTGTCAACAAAATCGACAAAAGAGTAGTGATATTTTTGCACTGCTATTGACTGGATGACGCATTCCGGTCACATCACATCCTGACGGCCGCGAGGCAGCGAGTCAACGCCGCGGTTTACCACAGATTATGTCATCTGGCCAGTGGCACTCGAGCTAAACACCTAATGATGTTTACGTTTCCACGGCAAAAGCACATTATATTCAACGTAATGCAGATGGTATTACCGCGACCGGTTCGCCCATCGCGTGGATCGTGTCGCAAGTGGATTGTGGCAGTGGCCACAAATGCTCGCGTAAAGCAGTGCGTGCTTAATGGATGCCCCGAACCCATTTAATAGATGCCAATGCCAACACTCGACACGATTGTGGGAATGATATTGGTTGACAAAATACATTTCCGCAAGGTATTGTGCGCGTTTAAAGTTTTTTTTAACGACAGGGACGATTTATTTAAGCTAGCTTGTTTTGACGTATATATTTTGTATGCTTTTGACAATTGACTAGACTTTCCACTATGGTAGGAACTAAAAGGTTAGTTTTCCTGCTCGTTGCTATACTCTTCCGATTCAATCATTTACCACCCCGATCCATCTATCATTTCCACCTGTCGTCGAAGATAAATGAATCATTTCATAAAGCACTGAATAGAAAAGAATGAATTAAAAGTTTAAGCCATTATTAAATAGTTTCCAAATAGTAACAGAGTCTATCAAAATATGTTGATTTTACTGCACGTGTTTTAACTGTTTAGATTTTTTATCCCTATGGGTGAGAGAAAAAGAAAGAGAGAGAGAGAGAGAGAGAGAGAGAGAGAAAGAAAGAGAGATCTTCAAAGCGAATAAAGCTCCTTTGCTCCTTTGCAAAATTCGTTTTTTTAATGATCAAAACACTGAACACAAACAAATAAATTTTCAACATTTGAAAGCTATTGTATTTGTTATAAAACTACATTGCTTTACATACGAAGTGCGACTGAAGCTGGTTTTGAAGTAAAACATTTAGTAAAAAAGCAGAATGCGTAGCAAACGATTACGTATACGTGAGGCGGCTAAATGTAGAAAGCTCGCTGATGAAGGCACGAGACAATACATAGGTAACGGAGCAGAAAATAATTTATCTATAAAAAATACGATTCCGCTAGATGTCTTTCGACACCAGCGTTCTGGTACGTGATTGCGTTTTATTGACATGCTCGGTAGCAATCGTTTACGTGCTACGTAGTTCCACGATAGGCACGTTCTCTATATCAGATCTGTGAAATATGGCACTCCCTGTCATCTAGGCACTTCAAAGCAAAGGGATCCGCTCTTTGTTTGTCACGTTCCCCCGTGAAGAACAATTTATGATACACAATCGAGCAAAGGTGTTTTTGATTGACTCACTGTGGCACCTGCAAAGTCGTGCGGATGTAACGACAGGATCTGGTGAACGCATGAGAATATTACCATGAAACATTATAGCATGCCTGAAATATCAAAATAAGCTACATTTATACAAGTCTACCGGTTTCGATGAGAAAGTTTGATCCAGTTTGTTTCGGTTTCAATGAGAAAGTTTGTTCCAGTATTTTTATCATGTGTAATGAATGGTTGATTAAATTATCAGAATCATATCAAAAGCGGTAATTATCGTGGCTGTAACGCCACGATCAAAGATTATTACATCAAAGAAAGCATAATATAGGTCTTGGTATGAACGAATGGAATATGACCGATTTCTAACAATCGGAAATATTACATTATTTTTATGTTTTCCTTTATTATCAAATGAGATAAGTTCATCGTATGCCACTGTTAATAGTTCGAAATGAACTCAGTTTCACACAACCATTAAATAGTTTAACCTAACCTCAAGTATCTTCGTAGACAAGCTTTCTAAAGTCATCTGATGATTCGGTTGTTGACGTGGTTTAGTAAGCTATGAAGCTGTGACAAAATGATAAACAACATATATTTATTATGCAGATTTGAGTGTGTTTTGCGACCATCTGGTGGACAGTGTTGAGCCTCTTTTAGAAAACGATTGGAGTAGGTTTCAAAATAAACACAAGCATAAAGTCACCCAAGCTGATATAGAAATCATCTATCATCGTATATTTAGAGCATAATCCTATCCTAAGAGTGAACCGACAATAGTTTCGCTCGATGAATGATAGAGAGGTATAGTCCGAATTCTGAAATCAACTATTTTAAATGACCCATTGTATCCATCAATCATAGGATTCCAAAGGTTACAGAGGCTTTAATAATGCTAACGCTTTCTTTTTTCAGATGGGCCACAAAAAAGCAAAAGAAACCATTCATATTATCATGAACAGCGTGTATCTAGAACGAAAAGAGCATAGGTAGAAGATATAAAATATTCGCTCTAATTTTTATAGCCTATTTGGTGGCGTGAGGCTAGATCAAATAGATGACGGAGCTCTGCAGGATAACGTAAGCCACATCCGCACTGAAAACGATTCCGGATTTTGAAATTGATGAAAAAACAATCTCCGGTTCCGGTTTCATACGCTTCCTAACGATTCTTCCGCCTGTGCTATGCGGCGTGGAACCGAAGACAAGAAATTTATGAACAAAGTAGAGTGTAATTAACTTGTCAGGCTGCGTGAAGTTTTAATGTTATGACGTTATCCCTGCCATCGAATCAGCCTACTTTGCTCACTTTGAAAATTTGCATCTTTAACTGGCACACCTGGCTACGTCGGAAGCCACCAGAGCCACCGGTAGCGTTTGGATAACCTAGGTACAACGTGACTTGGCCCGATAATTCCTACCGTACGCTCTTATCACGATCCAATCGCTGGACGGATGCACGCAATTTATGGTCTAACGAATGTACAGCTCTCTGCAATGTTTCATAAGTATACTCTCCCAGAAGGTACGTTTCTGCCACGAAACACACCAGGGTGTCAGGGAAAGTGCCTAGTTGCAACATGCCTCGAGACTGCCGGATTACGGAAAGCCGATTTGTGCTGCAAGTACCCATTCGTTGCGTGTACCCAGCAAGCGGTACCAGTGGAGCAGGGATTGATTTCCTTGCGCAACATGATGTACATTTTGACGAGCATGGCAGTGTTCGGTGTATCGCATTTTCGGGAGCTTCGGCAAGTGTGTATGTTTATGATTGTTAGTTATCTTGCTGCAAAACTTTGTCCGAGGGAACTGTCGCATAGCTAATTAGAGAAAACCGGATCTTGATGTTCAGCTATGTAACGAACGAATCCTATCAGCATGAATGTCGTTATGCAATTCACTAACCTGATGTTCGCTTAAAACCAGAGATGAAACACATGTAAATGGAAATATAGGAGTAGTACTCAAACAAATTGAAAAGTTATGTCAATGTTTGTAATAAAGTGAACATTATAAGAATCAAGATTGAACAAATTAGTTGATGGCTAACTTTAATAACACAAAGAATAAACTATCATTAACAATAAATTGCAGTATAATCTTATATCTACTGGTGTTTTATACGTGATTTCTAACGAAACTGAAAATTTATGAAAAATAATTGTGTTGCACATGTTTTGTACATTTGCACATTTAACAAAATCAGAAACATATTTTGAATGTTAAAGTGAACTATAAAACTATAAAAGAACAACGTTCAACGATTAAGACAAAGCGCAATCAAATGTCGTCAATGACCTGTTCAATTAATTCTTAACTAGAACCACATTTCTGGATATAAAAGTGTAGTTTTTTGTGATACTAATTAAACGCTTTTAATGAAGAAATCACAACTTGTTCGCCTGTCTGAACGCTTGTAATATTCGTTCTGGATTTTCATTTCCTATCAAGGCAATGAGGACACGCTGTTCATGAAACGGTTTGGCAAAGCGTTCAATCGTTTAATCTCCATCAAACGTCTGGTTGTGAACGGAGATGGTTCCTCAGAACTAGTGAGATTTGTAAAGAATCCATTTAAACTCGATTGATATTTCATGCCAAAAAATCGTTCCATTAAATACTGTCAGGATGGTAGTACGTACATATGAAGCAAGGAGGATAACCGTTTGAGCACCAACTAGTTGACATAACGTTGTCGACTTGTGCGCTGTTGCATTTGAAAGGAAATACGAAATTTAATTCCGCAAGATTTAATCATTTGCCGTCTTTCACTAAGTCATTCCCATTCATTTAAATGAAAACAGTTTGCTAGTAGCTCCAAAGAGAGATCAAAATAAAAAGGAAGATGTTTTTTTTCAATGTTGCGAATGTAAACGTTGTTTATTTGCATCATGCTCACGTCTTGGTATACCTAGAGTGATCATTTTGATACAAACGGCTCTATGAAAAATGTGGTCCAACTAAACTGTCCATCCAACGGAACAAACTTGTACTTTAATCATCGATAAGTGATTGAATGAAATCGTTCTGTCATTTGGGATGAATTCATTCATTCCTTTGAATGCATTGAAACGACGAAGGAGATTTATTGGAGCTTGAGCGTAGCACTTAATTGAACTTATCGCTTGTTCTTTTTGGATTCGAGTTTATCCACAAGCGTTGTAAGCGGAGTTGAATTCTGCCCTGTTGCTTTACGACACTTGACTCACTGAATGACAGATTACGCTATAGAATAAGCCAACATGATCGATGGAGTGCAATTTTTCGTAGCTGCTTGTGAACTTGACAATAGAAATTATTCGCGAGATAAAAAAAAACAGACAAACAACCGAAAGTCGAACAGCTTCTTTATAAGAACGTTTTTGTGTTTTGTGTAATATTTGTGATGCTGTGAATTTGTATGGTTTAACCAAGCTTGTGTTGTTTTGGAATGTATTTATTATGTCGTGCAGTTGTACATTAACATAATAAAAAAGTCACTGTTAAATATTAATTAAATTAAAATATATTTGTACAAAAAATTTAAAAAAAATTAACCGCGTTACCTGAACTTTATTACTTCTTTAATTGCATTAAACAAACGTTTCGTATCGATCGATTACGAAAACGTGACCAAAATCTCATGCGAACTGTTGACTATAACCAAATACTCCAACTTGTTGTAGTAAACGTAAGGAAAGGTAAGGAATTTTTCCAAGAAAAACTTCTCCACTGATGAACATGCCATTATGTGGTCCATCAAGCTCATCAATCACGTCGCCGGTCACGTTTTGATGTTACATATGTATCTTCATCAGCTATTTAATTATGCTATTCGTTCTCACTACCCATCCCAATTTGAACAGAAATAAAATATTCTCGTTGTTTTTTATTAATTTCATTGCAACGAGCAGTAAATTGTGATTTTGTGTTCCGTTAAAGATTTATGAAAGATGAGATGGAAGAGAATACACTATTTCTGGTGATGTAAATCAAATATAACATGATAATTATTGTTCAGTTAGTGCAACAGTTACGATCGATGATTTATCTTCAGGAGACTTTGTGTCCTAAGATAAACAATTCATAATCAACAGAACAGTGAAGGCTAGTAACATAAGCGACACGATCACCACAGCTGCTATGATTCCGTATTGAGTCCAGGCACTATGTTCTGCGATTTTCGATTCCAGTGCTTGGCGATTTGCATTACCGATGTGTATTAAAATCTGGTGTTTGCATGTGCATTTACGATCGTAAAGTATTCTGAACGGTTCGCCGAGACCGATCTCTCCTAGGGAGACAAAAACCGGTTCGTCATTTATTACCATAAATCCACTATTGCTGGAGTTTCGTTCACAAATATAGAGTTCGAACGCATCAATTCGTTTGTTAAGCCCCTGTTTTAACCGACAGAACATTCCATACGATGATGAGTTCCACTCGATGAAGCTCGTCCGTTCGAACGTGTTAAAAGGTACGGTCAGGCAAGCGATTTTTATTTTCAGTTGCTTGTTGTAGTACGATACAGTTGTCTGCATGCAACGACCGTAGCTGTGATTGAACCACATAAATCGCGCTGGATCCAAACGGTTAATGTTGAAGAATGTTAGGTTGTTATGATATACTGTAAACTCAAAATCATAAATTTCTGTTCCATTCGACAGCAAACAGCTTAGAAAACAGAGAGAATAGGTGGGAACGATTATAACGAAAATATACGCTTTGGTTTTCATGGTTGGGTTTATACTGGCTAGTGGCATGTCGAACAGTATAAACGAAAGTTAATGCTAGACTCGTTACTTCTTACGATCAATCAAATGTCCCTAGGGGTCGTATTAGTATTATGAATTTATCACGACATAGTTATCACAATAGTTGTTTCATTGTAATAATAATATTTTTACGGTAGTGTTGAAATCGTTGTCGTGATTACTTTTTTGTTCTTTAGTATTGATAAAAGGTTCAGTAATAGCGGTAATGAAAAAAAATATTTATAGAAAATTTAAAAAAATGTTATTTTCATGTGTTTCAAGAAGTATTTTTTTATAGTCCTGTACATTACGCTGTATTATTTGCTGTATATTTCTAGTCCTGTACATTATGCATACATGTACATACAGCATACAGTATGTATTATTTGATACATATAAAATATATGTGCTCTTTAAAAATATCCAAACCATTTTTATAGATCTAAGTTTATGTATAGAAAATTTAACGGTCTATCTATTATTTGAACCAACGTCCTTCGATTTAGTTATCGACATGGCATCCGCATCTTTCTCCACTGGGTTTTGCCAGCTGTCAATCAAACACGAATAAGGAAGCAGATATCATGACGAAAGTTCGGTGTAACCTTTATGAATCTTTTGTCGTCAAAAGGGCATGAGTGCTGGACCGTGATTCATAGTGTACAGCGATAGAGAGCACGCAAAATGATACTCCATTAGCGTTGAAATATGATGGGCGGGTCAAATGTGTTGCCTACCTCCAATCAATTTCGATATCATCAGCAAAGACGATAGACATCAACGTTGGATGCTTCCATCAAACGTCAACTTTGGACTATTACCCGATGGGGTCAGCACCGGGGGGAAATCTATAGGCCGGAACCAGATCAATTATTACGAAAGTGGGGTCAATAGAAATTTGAGCTTGGTGAATGCCGGCTTGCATATTCGATTCTGTGTCAGATTAGAAATGAAAGTGATATTAGACCACCATCTGCAGTAAATGGACAGGACTACGATCGGTGACTACGTTGATTTAAGACGAATGAAATGTAGTATGTGTGTGTGCAATATTGAACTTAATTGATACAGATGCGGTAGAGGTTTTAAATAAGCGTAACAAAACTAATTTAGTGATAGATCCAATATGCTGGATCATTTTTTAATCGTGTTTCTCTGTGAGGCTTTCGACCCGAATAATTGTAGAAAATGTTTGAAGTAAAACCATATACTATCGAAAGTTTAATACGTAAAGGTAGCTTTCCATGTAGCACGTAGATATTAATAAGTGAATCGCACTTAAGAGAATGCATTTGATCTGCATTTAAATTAAGCCTATTGAATTAACACATGATTAAAGCAAAAGTTTTACGCTTGGCCGCACCAGGCAGTTAACTGAGGTTAAATTTCGAATGTTACATTCATGAATAATAATTCAATCAATTTAAATGATGAATGCATTGAGTGTGCTGAATTGCATTGAGTTTAAACTATAGTTTGATAATCAAAGGCAACAAAATCACGGTGTGGTTTGTTTAGGAATAAAGGAATTTTACATTTTATTACATTTAAACTATGATTACATTTATGATTAAATATAACTAAACTTAATCCAAAAAATGATTTGTTAAGATTTGTGTTCCAAAATATAGATCTTGAATCAAACACCAATATAATAGGAATGTATGCAAGTGTGTTAATCTGCAGCTGTAAAAGGTGTAAGATACTATGATAACTATTATTTTTACTAACCGAAATCCAGCAGATTATTATGGGACTGAAGTACGCCATATAGTCCACTGCTAATCCAGCTTCCATAAATTATTCATATCCGGTTATGAATCAATTTGTTCTGCAGGATCATTACACTCATCAGCATCCTGAAAAAATACGCTCTTCCATCATTTCTTGTAAACGATAACCATCACAGTACGATACGTTGCTAGGGCAAAGGTTGCGTTTCATTCGAGTACCGGGCAGGTACGACTGGAATGAATATTAAAATTTTGCTACCAACCACTAGATCCAATTTTTTACCAAACAAAATTACAATTCCGACCCAGAGCATATTTATTTTTCAAGAATTCAAATTTAATTATTTTTTGCTGGACGCATAAAATATAAATAATACGAATGGTTTGTGCCTGGTCGGAAAGACGTTGTTGGTAATTGTTTGATTTTGAAGATTTTTATTAATGCTTCAGTTTTTGTAAGCATTCCTTAGAGTACTTAATAATTTTACTTTAAATGATTTTTTGGATTGTCTTGTACTTGGGGTTTCTAGCAAGAATATTGAGGTTTCCTATAAAATAGTTTTTTTTTATTATGTTGTACAGAAATGTAACTCCGAATCCAGTTTTAGGTCTTCCGCATATCAAAATTGTGGGCATGTTTAATGGTTTCAGCTGAAATCGTACTCGTAAACAAAACTGTGCTGAATCTGTATCTGTAAATTGAACAGGTTGGCAAAATATTGCTAATGTCGAGCAGAGAACGACTGCAGGCTATCTGGTTGAGACAGTTCCCCACCCGACCGCAGAATTACTCGCTTCCAGGTAACTCCTCTGTAAGCCACGTATCTGACCAAACCGCTTTTATTGGGCAGCGTAAATGACAACGGCAAGTAAGCGTCAAACAAGTGAACATGGTTGACTGGCGAGAGGGGATTTGAATAATTGCACAGTCTTCCAACTGGGTCTTTCACGTTCCAGCAGAGCGGGGCAACCTAAACCTAAACATCAACCGCGCATATAGAAAAGTGTGTTGTATATTACCCTCGCCTTGGTTGCCGGGACGCGATGCGTACACTGTCATTGACATTGGATGGCATCTGGTGTTTCAGAAACAAACGCCACGACAGTCCATGAAGCAGGATTCGGTAGACAGCTGAGAGCGCACGTGAAGCACGAAACCAACAAGGGCAGTTATTTATCTCAAATTCCATAAATTTGACCCCAAACCACACGCACCGAGCGCACCGACATCTAAAATGATAAAAAGCGATTCAAGCAGCATGCTACGGGTCGTCGTATGCATTTCGAAGCAGGACGGAGGCTGATTCCCACTAGACACCGTATTCCATTTCCGGTCGGACAGTTGTACGAATTATCACCATCACAATGCGAGTCTGAGTCTCGTTGACATGCAGGGATAACGGAGTGCAAAACGTTCTGCCTCTCTTGTTGTTTGGTGAAAGATTCATCCGATGCTTCGGTCATATTAATTGCAACGGGAGGTTGGAGGGAGTACATGTATGCAATTCTGGGTGTCATCGGACGAAACGGTGGAGACGTGCATGTGTGGTTTTTTTTTTTATAAGCAACTGTCAAGTGGAAGAGCGGGAAGCTCTGTAGCATTTATGCAGGGTTTTTGAAATTTTAGAGCTTCAGCATCGATTTCATAGCGAAAACGTTCCTTTTTCGTGTTAATATTGTGGTCACCAATTAACTGAAAATTAATGTCAAATATATTTTTATACTCATTTTCAATATTTATAATCAAACAGCATCGCTGTAGCGCATGTCTCTCAAGCTCCCTAGCCCAGAAATATCAGAATGTTGAGGTGTTTTAGTTTTTTTTGTTTTGCGTTAACACTTTGATACCTCTTTTCTACAACTACACCAAACCTTAAAGGTTGAGAAAAATCCAGAATCTTCTGCTTGGTAAAAAAACAACATTCGTCCTGGAAAACTTTTCCAAAGAAACATTTTCCGGTCACTCTCTGCGCGGCGTAGCACAAACAATGCGGTAGTTAATTCTCCGTTTCACTGCTTTTTTTCTGCTTCCCCGCTTTGGTAGCTGTTCGCTTCCCACATCGCTCTGGCAGCCGTACTTCATCACGATGGATGTACTTTCCGAGTAATGGATATCATGGCAATGGCAGGAACCGAGTGCTATTAGTACTTTCGCAAGCGCAAGGAAAACTTACCGAACGATGTAGCAGCGTGTACGTTGGGCACCGGATTCGCCTAGGAGCAGCGGCGCAGGGTAGCCGCTCGTTGTAGTAACCAGTGTTCAACCTGACCGTTGTTCGCACAGGCACCAACAACACGAATAACATCATTAATTTGATATTCCTCTGTGTCTGGTGTATTGCGTGATTTTCATGCCCGTTTACATTCTGCTGCAGCCGTTGGTGTGGCTCTGACTTTCGCAATATCCAGTTCCACGGCAAGACCAACCAAAGTTTCAGTCGTAAGCTTCTTCATTACAGGTGTGTTCGGAATGTGCATGAGAACATTTTTCTTCCCATCACTGGCGCGCAAGAAAGATGTAAGTTTCCGCCGACTGTAAGGTTTCTATTGTGTTTGTGGTGCGCTGATGCAAATCAAATCCACCTAGCGCCAATTTCCGTGGAAAGTTCATCGCTTCTCAAAAATATATTTTATGCATCGATTCGTAAGTGTGCGCACATTCGTAAGTGTGCGCACGCTAAACCATCAAAAGCGTTCGCCGCATATTTTTGTGTAACTTATTTTGGTTCCTGCATGTACATGTTATACATATTGGTGAGTGTGCTCGTACTCAACGTGCACTTCATTGTCTTCGGTTTCCCGGCTCGCATGCAATTCTTTCTAACCACAAAGTATGCAGCCGGGAGCAAAATATCGTAGCTCTATCGACCTAACCACAGCTATGAATCTTGAATGACGTGTGGCAAAAGTTTTGACTGGAAGTAAAGAAAAGTTTCCCCATTACGGTTTTTGCGTGGAGCACTTCTCTCGGCAAGAAAATGTGTAAATGATGAGGAGACTAAGCCTTTGCTAATGTTATGACAGTGAAGATAACCACTTACCATTGTATGCGGCAGGTGTATGTGTGTGCGTTTTTTGCCTTGCTCCAGGTGTTTTCTTTCGAGGTTCGTTTCAATGTTCGCCTCTCGCAGCTCCCGGGTCCACCCGTCAGACGTACAATTAGTCTGCCAGCGGTGAGTGCGATTATGTTTCTTTATAGTGTGTTAACTTTAGCACGACATGTTTTTTCTTTGGGTTTTTTTCTTGCACCCGGTTGCGTAAGTAAAGCTCAAGAAAGAAGTTACAAAATCGAAGCAAATGTTTCAATGCTTTTTATCGAAACGATGCTGTATTGTTTTACTAAGTTGTGGTTTTTCAAGCACTTTGTTGCATACAAGTGTATTAAAAACATGCGAGCAAAATGCATGTACCGTACACCATATTAGGTGGCTAATGCTTTTTTGTTAGTGACCCGTTTTGTCAACTCAAATCTTTGTTTCCTTTCGGAAAATGTGCTTATACAACAAGGGCTTATAAATTTAAAATGATCATATTACATGCTGTAACTTCTATGGTAAGACTTGAAGCATGCAAAAACGGTAGCGAAAAATGAGACTGGAATAAAAACTAGTTTGAAGTAGGGTTGCGGCTCTGATGTCCTTTTGAAACTGCTCATGAATAAATCATAAAAGATTACCTTATTGCCCATTACGCAAATTAGCATAAGACATAGAGGCGAAGCTTCACTGACCGTCAGTAGGGAAAAGTTAGTTTCGTTTCGAAATAAGTCGATGCTTGAAGAAAATCACTATGTTGTAGCTCAGAAACTAGGTATCGTTTTCCTCACATCGTACGATTCAATGTAAAACCATCGTTTTAAGCAGACGAAAAAGTTAAGGATTTATTCCACCATTCTTAATTCATTTTCCACAAGCTTCTGTTTGGCTGATTTATTTGCTAAGTAATAAATGGTAGACAAGATTTTGTCTTCAATTACATTCAAACATTTCGAAGCGTTCTAGAAAAAATTCTGAAGAGCCTCGTGGCTTCTTTGCGTACGAAAGGCAACTGCAAATCATCTGTTGCCATCCGAAACTGTTGCTAAGCACCCGCAAGCTGATTACATTCGGATTGGAACGATGCACTCGGAAGCGCTGCGAAACGCTTTCATGAATTCAGAAAGATAATCCTATAGGTTACGGATGAGAGCCATGGTTTCCATCCGTGGCTTATCTTTTCTCATTTTCTGGTTTTTGTTTCAACCGTAAATTCAACGAACACGTTTTGTGCACTTATCTTTACCTGGGGTGGGATGATATCTCACGTTTAGTGACAGTTAAAGATTTACAGAGTAACGTTTGAAGGGAAGGAGAGATGAAAATTTGTTTTGGGGTAAATATTTTTTTAGCTGAAGAGGTACTAGGATTTGATTATATTTAGTTCCAGAATGCTGTGAATAAATATTATTGGAATGCTATGTAGCTGAAGGTTTATCGACGCGAGCCAATTTTTCAGTAGATTAGTCAGCACAAACATGATATATTTTTTTAAAACAATGGTTAAAATAGGAGCGGTTGCAGGAATAACAAGGAAATCAGCAAACCCATGGCTAGCGTGATTTAATGTTGGGAGGAGACTCATTTGTAATCATAAATATAAGCAGCAAAAACATATATACACACACACACACACACACACACACACACACACAAACCACAGCACCCTTACGCGATGTCGTGCGTTGCAGCTAGATTTTATCAGAAAGAAACAAATTATTCAAGACGTACTCTTCCAGCTACTTGTACATATTTACTGCAGAGCATAAACTTTAATGTCTCGAGCAAGGCGGGGAGAAATATTGCGCGACACAAAACCGCTCGCCAGCCAATGAAACAGGAGGCAAAAAACCGTTCGTGGTCATAATGCGTCATAAACCACCGCCGATGATTGGTGTTCTTACACTCGATGAATTATTATTCCTCTGCTGCTTACATCGGTTTGTCGCAGTGTGCTTCGATTCACTGTGGGAGCGTCTGTTTGATTCGAGCACGTTTGTGCGAAGGAAAAAAATCGTTAATTAATTTATCCTAGGCAGCTTAGTGGGAATGATTCGAAGAAATGTATTCATTTTTAATATAATAAATATCGAACGTTTGGCTCACCATCATCTAGCTTCACGATGGGACTTGAACTTGTCGATGTTGTCCGAGACAGAATTTTATCATTCGCTACTTTCCGGGGAATGCGTTTGTTCGTTCAAAATAATTGCAAATGTTTTGTCGAGGAATCATATTATAATTTTCTAGTTTTCTTGTATTATTATAGTTATGGTTTTGCGAATCTCGTTTTATGATTTCGTTATTTGAGTACTTATATAAAATGACAAAGTTTTGAACGATGAACCGTGATCTTCTGCTGCTGTATGAGTGTATTAAAAAAACTTTTTACAGTTACGTTTTGATAGACTCCGCGTCCTAGGATGATTATGCAATGTTCAGCTTATCGTTACCACTCCTTATCGCTTCGCTGATTTGCATTTTGAATCATGAAATAGAAATTATCGCCTTAGGGTAAATTGAGCTGCAAGATTTCACCGTCCATATACGTTTCGGGCTCTTCTCGTTTTTCGCTGTTCCATTAGCAGTCACGGGCGGAATGAAATCCGCTGGGCGTTTATTGAAGCATTCAACTAAGAAAGCGAGAAAAAAATATCAAAAAATAAGATCAGCTCCTTCTTGCACAGCGAATAAACTGCGGGGTACTCATGAAAAAAGTGTAAAATATTTACGACACTAAATTTCCGAACACGCTGAGGACCTTTTTCCACACCATTGCGCTTCTAGTTTAGTGAAATCCGCCAGCGTGTAGGTGAACAATGGCACCTCGGTACGCCAATAAAGGTCGAAATACTACGGGCGCACATAACCTAGCTTTCAGTTTTTGGGCTTCTGTTTGGCATGAAAAAAGGATAACCTTCTGCAGTGTTGACTAGTCGGGTTCGCTTTTTCGTCGTAGCGTAGCCTATGACATTTATGTTATCGCAATTAAGAAGTCAAGCTTATATGTCCTTAGACTTTTGAATATGTCTTTGGCTTCAGATGGTTTGAAACGCATGAGCCACAATGTGATTATCGTTTAGGCTATAGAGGCTTTATAAAATGAATTTCATGTTATTTGATAGAAAGAAGTCGGTCCGTCGAAACTATCCTATTTCTATAAACTGCTATTCTTTATTCAAAACACATTTATTGCACTAGTACTTTCAAAATCATTTCCTCGGCAAACGGTGCTGAATGCTGTGGCTGGAAGATATCAGCGAAAAAACAATCTTCTGCATAGAAATTGATGCTATACTTTGCATAAAAAATCAACCAATTTGTTTGAAAGCAATGCAGTGACCATAAATTACTGCCCATAATCCTTGAAAAACTCATTTGCACCATTAGACCAGCGAGCACGATAAGACGATGCAGCGCGTTGCGCGCTGCGGTTAAGGTGTGTGTTTGTATCCTTAGCTTTTCTTTGGCCACGCCACCACCAAACGCGAAGTCGCGCTGCGGTAGGATAGTGTAAATAAAACGTATATTATTGGTGTTCGCCGTTCAGTTCGGAACCCGCACAGCGATAGCGCAGCGACAAACGGGTAATTTATCTTGAACGGGTGCTTTTGGTGATGAAATTCGGCGCTCAGAGCGGTTCTGATAACACAATCTATGCAATTGCTAAAGCTTTTCGCTAAATCAAGGTGATTGTATTGTAGGAAAGTAAATACTGTCAGGATACAGAAAGTGAATCGTTTTTATGTGCTCAATGTTGGTGATTGAAATGTTTTGGCGTTGTGGAAGTTGGATTGTTTTTTGATAACAAATCAGCTAAATCGCTTACAAATTGGTTTGTTTTTGCAGCATGGATACCACATTAAGAGCTCAGAGTTGTTGGATGTTAACAAAGGCTATGCTTCGTGAAAGTTTACAACCACCGCAACATATAGTTCCTTAATAAGCCGATTTAATAGACCCCATCTAACATCGCATGAAAACTAAGTTTTGCCTGTACAGATCTAAACCATTAGCAAAATTAAACTGAGCTTCTATGCCAAGCTCTGTTTATCTGTATAAATACCCGTGCGGAAAAATGGAATCGTACTCGAACAAATATGATCTTTAACAGATGCCCAAAAAGCAAACATTCAGCCATTATGTAACGAAAAAAACCTTAACCTGTAAAGGACAGACGAGTTTGAAGCGCAGGAGTGAGATGTATGATGAAGTGAATGTTCCATACATACACCGACACATGGTAAGGTCCGTTTTTCGAACGGTTGCATTCGTCCTCGGCCGCTTTGCCAACCTCCCCCCCCCCACCCCATCCCCGCAAAAGTCAGTCGGTTTCGGTCCTTCAAAAAGTGAATCAAAATGGAAGCACCCTTTCGGCATAGTGTTTCATCCTTTCCCCTCCCCCGGAAGGTGGCGGAAGTGTAACGAAGTGGAAAAGTTTTCAATTTTCACGGCACGGAAATCGGACGATGGCGCGTGGTAGGAAATGGTGCCATCTCTTCTGGGGAACGTTGCCACGGCAACCTCTAGCCATGCAAATCGGAACGGAACGCGTCGAATGGTCAGAGCCGCACACACACACGTACTTGAGTGCCGTATGCAATCCCCGAAACGGGGTGAACCTTGCCTTGAGCCGAGAGTCCTCTGCCTCCCGAAAAGATGGAGTGAAGCAATATTTCATGGGTTAATTTTTGGAAAGTTCGCCGGGCACGGACCGTGTACTAAGGCTCACCACACCGCAGGGACGTTTCGATATAACACGCTCATATTAGCGTAGGTAAAAGTTCTACCCGAACGGTGAAAGTGATGAGGTTCTATAGATCCTTTTCCCACGGTTCCGTTTTTCCTGCGTATGTGTTTTGCTGTTGTGGGTTGGGTTGTTTTTTTGTATCTGGCCAGAAACCGTCGCCTCGAAGGCTGTTTACGCGTGCTGTGATTTGTGTTTGACACGGTTGTTTGCTTTATTGAAGATTGTGTGTATGTGTGCCGCGGTTGATGTGGGAAACATACTCTTGCCTATGATTCATGGTGGGATGAACATAAGGCTTAAGGTCTTGGGCGAATAGGGAGTGTTGATTTCTACCGTCGAATGCCGGATACAACCTGCACCTTTCCTGTTTGTGGTTATAATAATGGATGGAAGGAGAGTATGAAATAAAACAAATCGTATAAACCTCGAGCACATCGCTAATGACTGAAAATATCGCTTTTTAAATACTGAACACAAATTTTAATTCAATAATAGTTTGAGACCACTGAAATATTTTATTTCGAAAGTATAACACTTCATAATTGTTTCAAGATTAATCTAT
This sequence comes from Anopheles farauti, assembly GCA_000473445.2. Lineage (NCBI taxonomy): Eukaryota > Metazoa > Arthropoda > Insecta > Diptera > Culicidae > Anopheles > Anopheles farauti. Next base: position 27,379,138 of record KI915040.1, read on the forward strand.
TATTCAAGAAATGTATACATAAAAATAAATATGAACAAAAATTATTGTATTATTGAAAGGTTTCAGATGATTATTTAAGATGTAAATGCTAGTAATAGAATCTGTGGTAATACTTCTGATTATTAAAAATTAAATTATTATGAAATCGTTAGTATTTTTTTATTATAGGTGTGAAAATGTCAAGTGTATGTTTAATTTGTCGAACAACCAACCAAATTATCCGCACTTTTTATTTGTTTTAGGATAAAATATATATTCACTCCGATCTTGGTTCATGAATGTGACCGGTTTTCTTTAGTGTTTAACACTTTTTTTCATTAGAATTCTATGTTGCTTTAATTTCTATTTTCCGTATAAATATTATTGGTTATTTTTATTCTTAGCTTCTACAATTTGTTTTTAATTTCCATAATAGAATCATGAAGAATATATCAAAGGGAGCTGCATAAGGTTGATGCTACAACGCAGAATAGAAAAAGCACTCACACTTTTTTACACGCTACCTTCCAATTGGCCAAGGTGTGGCTTACACGCAAGATATCTTCGTTCCGGTTCACCGTTTCAGTGTCTACTTACAGCAACGTTTCTTTCCAACACAGCGTTCGCGGTGGTTTTCTATCTTCGCGGCACCTAGAACCGTCGTAGCGTGCCACCGGAACGTTCCTTCCTAGACACACGTACACTGATCGTATAAAACGATTGGCCAGGAATTTGTTGTCGTTCTGCGTGTGGTTTCGTCAATCGCGGTGCATATGGGAAGGTGTTGGCCGGGGGTGCACATAAAAGTAACGGTTGCGTCATCGTCGTCATCGTCATGCAATAGTTTTATTACGTTCCGAAACCGGCTAACCGGCTGCCCGACCTGCGTGACCTCATTAGTGCTTTTGTCGAACGGCGGGACTCCCTCGGGTCCATGGCGTCCGTGTAAGTGTGCCTAATTTCTTTTTATGTTTTTATGAGCGAACGCGATTTGCGGACAGGGTCAGCTGTTCTTGGTAGACTATTATTTTATAACAGTTTCCGCAGGTTTTATAACTAAGGTTAGAACATTCACTTCGTGGTAAGTATGTCGTGAGTGTCGTGAATGTTTTCACGTTTCAAGAGCGGCATCAGTATTTTTGTTTCAGTGAGTTCAAAGTAGATTGTTCCTTTTTGACTTTTTCTCCAATGTTGATAAGTTTGATTTTCATGTTTTGTTATACTAAACAAAATTTTGTTTTAAAAGTTTAGATTGATGTAAATAGCAGTAACTTTTAACTTTTACTTCAATTTAAAAATACGAATTTTTAAACCAACTCGTCCAAGAAAGCTTATGAAACAACCAGCTTATGAATAAGATTTATAAAAAGATACAACTTTTTCGAAAATAACAATAGCTATTCTTTGAACAAGCTGCAGTAAAATAAATCCTCGCCTATCATTAGCATGTGAGTGTTTCGTCTGTTTAAATTGCCAATAATCCATCGATGTCGATTTTAATGAAAAAGATGTTTTGAAAACCAAAATCGCTTGCAAGAGAAAATATTAAACTCTGAGTATGTGAATACAATCATTTCCCATACAATGAATAAGACACTCGTTTGAAATAACTTTTCTGATTATAAAGCAGCTCACATCGATAGAAAAACGAACAGCACTTGTACACGTGCAATGAATAGAGAGACCTCCAACTTGTTGTAGATTATTATTGCAGATCGCGTACAGTGCAATAGCCTACAAGGCCTCACTAATTAGTTACTTTTTTCAATGAGCTTATGCGAAAAAGCCTATCAACCAGGCGCACATCCAGCAGCACTCGATCCACCCACGGCAAATGCCTGCAAGGCACCTTCATTGTGTGGAGATTATTGTTATCGTTTCCCACCGGAACTGTGCCGTACCGGATGAGCTGCGCGATACACCAAAGTGCACTATTGACTTTTTCATGACTGACCACAACGACGATGGAAGGATGCACACTGGCAGCCCGGGGTTAGCCGATTCCGCTTGCCATCGGGCGCCTCAGTACGTTTTTGGCGTGGCCAGGCTGTGCAAATAGTGGCACGAGACTGGGGCACGGGTCGGAAAGATGGACCGGCAGCGCTTTCAGGGGTTTATTTGCACCATTAACTTTGGAGCCATTGGTACTTATCGGTAGCAACAATCAAACAATCCAAACAATCCTGTGGGGCTTAACTGTGAAAACTGCAGACGCTAGTTGAGTTCGAGCTTGCGAGGAGCCGGGCTGGCTCAAACCATCGTTAATTTTATCGCAAAACTATTGATTTTCCCTCCTAACACACCGAAACCTCATTGAAGTCAAGCCATCATTGACATTGTGGGGATGGTTGCACGATTTACTTACTTCAGCGCGGAAGCCCGTTTCGCCGCGTATAATTCAATCCGAAAGCGATGGAAAAAATGAAACTTTTTGGTAGGATTTGGGTGCTTTGCTCAACGGTGGATAGATAAATGTCTACGATGTGCCCACGGGGGTACTTCACGTGCTCGAGAAACGTTACTTCTCAAGCTGTGCAAATATTGATTCTTGGCCCTTTTGCGTACGGTGCGTCGGGCAATCGATGTAACGATTTCAAAGGCATGGCCCAAAACACGCATGGAAACAAATGTGCTGAAGCAGCTGACCCTTGAAGCTACCGTAAAATTTGTTGCGATCTACATGGTACGTGTTTTGGGGAGGAAAAGCCATCGTCTTAAATTTAGCATGGACATGCGATATATAGCTTAAGTCGTTCCTTTTTTCACTGGTTTCTTATTGGTGACACAACTCGACCACGGCAAGCCTTCTTATTATGGTCTTGTGGTTCTTTGCATGACCAAGCGTTCGCACGCGCTCATTTTATTGATCATATAGATAAGAAAATTTGCTATTTAAAATGCATATTTTAAATGTTTTTGACTATGCAATGTTATGCGATGCTTTATCTCAATCGTCACATTTTAAATTCACACTGTATGTTTTTCGTGAGCCAAAATTAATTTACGCTGTGTACTTTTTTATGCATTCTACAATGATATTTAAACTTTTCTTAATTGCCAGCCTAACAGGCCCCCTCCAATAACGTTATAAAATCATCGCAATAAAACCCACTTTTAGTATTGTCGTTCGGTGATTGCTAAAACTGTCCAGCGCACCGGTTTAGTGCCTGGAAAACGGTTTCAGATTTTATTAGATTTCCATCCCAAACATCTTACTTCCCTTTTGGAGCGAATGAAGATAGCACCCGTAGGAAAATCAGAAACGATAAACTTTTACTAAAAGGATCAAACGGGGAAGGACGGGGCTGGATTTGGGTTTTGCTTTCGTTAGTCTGTTCCGCTAATTGACGGATCGAAATGATGACGGCGGCGCACTGGTGAGCGGGCGAACGGGGAGCGTTTGTTTGAAAAGCCAGTCAGTTACACCTTTGCGTTTGGTTTGTCGTGGCTTCGGGTGCGGCGCCTCGATACGACACACTCGAAAGAGTACGGTCAGGCCGGGCAGAGCATAAATACAGCACCGAAGACAAATTTGTCAGGTCGATATATTTTGCGAAATCTCCATCCAATCTCGGACCGGCGTCTTTGATGCGAGGGTGCAGCCGCTCCTTACGCACGGGTCAGTGTGGCGGTATCAACGAGAAAATTTAATTTGCGCGTTAATTTGACGAGGGTCGTTAGAGGGATACTGATGCTTTTCAAGCGGAAAGCTTTGGCCAAAAGAAAGAATAGAGAAGGGCAAAGGGAGGAAACAGGAGGTAGGTCCCTGGTTGCTGGTAGGATAGTCAAATTAGGATTTCCACAAGCGTGCTGCTGGGTGCTTGTTTGTCCTGTTCGATTTGGAGGGCAACATTATCACTACCTGGTGTATTGGGCCTGGGAGAAAATACAAGGCACGGAAGAGATGGTTTCTGTTAATTGCGGTACGATCAGTGAACCACTTCCATCCTTTTTAATCGATTCTCGAAGCGAGCGTGATCGCTGCGACCGCTGTTGTTGGAAGGACCGCAATCTGAGCCGAAAGTGTTTCACAAATCGAGGATTCGGAACGAGGTTTTTATTCTTACGAATACTTCTGGCGAGGCTTGAGTGCGGCCCATTACACGGTTAATAGAACGTATATTTTTTCGGAACGATAATTTTTCTTCACTCGTCTTTTGGTTGGTATTAGAGAATTTTTCAGCTAACATCATGCATTTTAATTTCTTATTTAGAACAACACTTAAAGACAATGTAAAATTCTCGTCAGTATTGTTTGAATTTTATACAATTGTAATATACGTTATTTTTTAAATTAAATACATGTTTTCTTTTCCTAAAATATCAAAATCCCAGATGTGATCTCACTATTGCTGGAAATTCGGTTTTAGTTACTGCAGCATTTATAAATTGATTTTTTTCCATAACAGCATCAGTCGGAAGCGAACGTTTGAAACGTTTGTCCATAAATAAAGTTGGTTAAAATATTGATTATAACTTTGCCCTTGAAGTGCATAGTTCGTATACAGTGACGAACTATAATCGCAATCTAACTCGGTCAAAACAACATCATCATGTTGAAGAACGACATTTGCCCAAAAGCAATAGCGTACGGTGCATAGTTTGCAAAACCCGACTGGAAAAGTGTGTAAATGACAGAACCTTAAATCAGTGATAAGAAAAAGTAAATAAAAATGCTGACCAAACCTACGCCACGACCTTACCTCATCATGCACTGTCTGTTTTGTCCCGCATGAAAGGTGACAAGTATCAACCGCAGGTGATATTAGCAGCGCAAGCTCAACGTGGTCCGTAATGGTCAGTTTTTGGTTTTGGGTTTTCTGTGAAATTTTCCCTAGAGGAATGTTTTTCACTCTCATTCGCTTTCACGCCATTCTCTAACCTGGAGAGAATTACTGAGCAAGACATGAAAACGTGAAACTGAAAAATCAAGCGTTTTTTTCCCTATATCAGTCGTTAGCACCCGCCTGTTAGTTTTCTACGCGGCGCCGGTGAAGAATACGATCGATATTAAACGCTGGAAAATACCATTGGAAAGTAGCTCGGTGCTGGTGGTCGATCCTGCAACGTTGAAGTTCATAAATTCAGCTCTCGAAAGTTTTTTTTGGTACATCGAAACACGAAGCGAAGCAGAGAACGCAGATCAGGGGCACTTGTGCAGAATGGCTGTTACAAGTGACGGCAGAATGACCGCACCGGAAGGGCTAGTCAAAGTGTTCGCTCCTGCTCGTGAGTGTACAGTTTGACGATCTTCCTTTAAGGGACTATAGCCAACGACAATGAAGCAACTGAATGATATTTTTTTACAAGTAGAATATTGCCTTTCGACAAAATTTAAGACTCGTTTTTAATAAAAATTCTTTCGTTATAGCTTGATACTTTCAAAAATTGCGGCTATGGTAAGAATGCTCAATGACGTGTTCGGATAGCGTTTTGTTTAGTAACCGATTTCATTTTAAGGTACGAGAAATAGAAAAAATGATGTAAGAATAATAAATACATAGATGTTGATAACAAGCACAAAGCGTTTAAATATTAACAAAAGGCATTCTTTTCTTCGGAGCAACAGTAAAGCATGAAATGAAGAAAATAATTTTGCATTCCAATGACTGCTCCAATTACTGACCTTTCGGTAGGAACATTTGTACAGCTAAGAAAAGATATCTTATTTCAAAAACTTTTTCTATGTTTTGCTCACTTCCACAAATTCATCGTCCCATCTCTGGCCTAAGCAGACGATGTAATTTAATCTTTTAATGAGAAAACGTTTGAAATAGTAATTAAGCATGGATCATGTTCCTAATTTTTTGTTTCATTTCAATTCAATTGTTTCTTAGTATTATTGACAGTATAGAGAGCTTGCACTTGATAGCAAAAATGGATGGAAATTTGAGAGTATGAGCAGGAGAAGCCATGTTCAAAGCGATCTAATGATATTCAGTCCTAGCCAATAATTCATATGGCTTATGGAAATCCGCGGACGTTGCTTCTAGGATGTCATTTATGAAAACATAATCGTCTATGAAACAACTTAGAAACGAAACACATTTCAAAGCCAAGGAAAACTTCAATCCACCCCAAAAGAGCGTACTGCACAAATATTAGCAAAGCTTGAAAATGCACGAAGCGCGTGAAAATCCTTTGCATCAATATTTATTTTTTTAACAAACCCCGCCACACCTGTGCTGACAGGAAAGTGGAAAAGCATCTGAATTGTGTGCAAAAGGCGAGGTTTCGTTCGGTGAGTTTGATGATTGGGAGAAGGGTTTGCGAATCGCCTTCGCGATTTGCGAGTAGCCGAGTTTGAAACGTTCCTCTCTCGAAAGATTAGTAAAAAGTATTACGGTCAGCGGGGATTGAAACCCGTGAAGCTGCCGGTTGTTCACACTATGAAAATTTCATAACGCAAGGCTATAGTGTCGATGATGTTGATAAAAAAACTCTAATAGCAACGTTCGTTGGGAAACGCAAACGCATATTTATAACACACAACACAACCGAAAGGGTTGCCGCTTCTCGGTTGCGAAACGCAAACGGGGAACGCGAATCATTCCCAGCACGCAGCGGTTTTATTAATCCTTCATGGCAATATTGGTTTTTGGATGAAACTCATCGCTTGCAGGGGCGATGGAAAGCCCGAGAAAGGATGACAGGGTGCCTTGAAAATTTAGACTGTTTCATCCCGAAAATCCATGACCGCCAAAACAAGCAAACGCGTTCGGTACACATGGTTAGGCTGCGTGGAAGCGCGTCGAAAACACAGGTGAGTAAAGCCGAAATGTCCACAAAGAAATAATAACACAGTGAAAGTCTTTTATTCGCCGCAGGTGAATTTTCAATTCATTCGTTGATGGATCGGTATTGTCACAGGAGCACACGAAATTGAAAACGGCGTGCTGGTGTTACGCGTTTCCAGGGATGGGTACAAATTATAAAATGTATCCGTTTGTTGGTGGCTATGGCAAATATGCGTGTCAAATATGCTTATTGTTAGATGTATACTTATTTCAAGACTGAACACCGTTAAAGCTTAGCTTGTGTAGGACATGATGAATAATAATAAAACATAGCATAATATAACGTCCGAACAAAAAATCTACACAGGATCAATGCAATCGAAAGGCAAACGAAACTCCGAAACATGAACGACCTTCATTCGCCATCCTTTACGAGGGTATTATTGTTCAAAAGTGGAGTAAACTGTTTATCTTAAAGTCATAGCAAAACTGTTCGCAAATCCCAAAACTTCGTCATTTGAAAACCATCCAGCGCTCCTTCACAGATCCAAATTTCATAAAGATAAAGCATTATTGTAAGTGTCCGATGTGTGCAAATTACTTATCGCCCGGGAGGAAACTTTTCCGTTTTAGAGAAACTCATTCGTTGAACTTTTGCGTGCAGAGCCAATCTCGCAGGTCTACTTTGCGATCGTAAGCTATCGCTGATACGTATGACCTCATCTGAAAACCTCCCTCGTAAACTCGCTCGGTTCATGAATATTAAGGATAGCGAAATGACAGAGGGTATCGATAAAAGCCGATAAAATAACTTTCCGCAAATGTTTGGAAACAGATTTCAAATGCGTAATGTGTGACGTGTGTGATATTCTCCAGCAGAGTGCTTTATTAGGGTGATTGATTTCTGGATCTTGAATAATATATACTTTTCCATTGCCGTTCCATGCAACGTTAAATTGAAAAAAAAAATAAATAAAATCAATTTCTCCTTAGAATAACTCTTAAAATCATTTCAAATACATGATCAAGCACGTCATTGTTTCCTGTTATATTAATTCTAAAAGCAAAACGAGTATGCTTGAGAACAATTCAAAATATGCTACTGAACAACAACGGAACAAACGAGAAACAAACGGTTTGCTTTTACTTTTCTCGTGCATTTCAATTCAACTAGTATCAGCGGGAAAGCAGATGAAGATGTGGAATGTGCATATTTGAATAGGAAATCTAGCGTATGATTGGTTTCTACCTGAACGTGATTGTGGTGCAAAGTAAATCCGGTAGCAGAATGGAAAATGCGCGAGCTGTATAGCGGTAGAAATTTGATTGAACAACAACTCTGCTGTAAGCATCAATTTGTTTACGCCCTACTTCATAAAACAAAGATAAGCGCCGATCAATTTAAATAGGCTGAAATGGTTTTTTATTGTTTTCTTCGTATCGTAGAGCACCAGGATAGGGAGTCGTATTGTAACGCTTGATATTTTTTCATATCCAAGAGAGATAAAAGTGATATACTTCACAGTAAACAGTTTGTATGATTAATTGTTAAACAGCATTTGACGAGGTCTTTATTAAAAATAAAATATCACTGAATTGCGCTCTGTATTAATGATATATTTGGGGTATCTCGTTTGTTTTACCTCTGTAGGTTATTATTAACATTTTTATTCAGAGTTCATGTTTCATGTAATTCTTAACAAACAGTAAACTAAAAAAAAAAACAACAAATCATCAGCAAACGCTAGCCTTCCTTTTCACAGTGAATGAAAGTTATATGAAAATCAATTTCACCCTGCTGATTATGCTACCATTGCCGAGAAAAATCTACCAACCACCGAAACATTGCGTATTGACGCATCCACACTGGGAAAAGTATTTGGATAAACATCCATCAGTGTAAGCGAAAGCTTTGCAACATAATGTCGCTTGTCAATAAATGTCATCTGGCTAATAAATCTTATGATTTGATCGATGCTTCTGTCGGCTACTCCGATGCGGATGTCCATAAATCTTCTCATCGATTAAACAAAACCGACACGGTGTCGACACGCATCTAGTTCAGGTGTAGTCCTTGACTTCTCGCCCGGATGATGAACCCGACGTTGACAGATGACGTTGTACGTATCGATTGCTGTTCGATGCAGTGTTAGTTAGGTGTGTTGTTTTATATATTTGACATTTTTTCTTTGTAGATTCGAACACTCAACGTTAGCAAAGAAGGATAGTATGACGTAACTGACTTGTATAAATTAGTTCATTAGTCTCTGGGAAGGTTCCGGCAGGCAACACCGGTGGCGCGCTAGGGTGACCGGTGGCGAAACGAACACCCTATCGTACGTGCACGTATTTGCTGCTAATTTACCGTGACCATCTACGTGAATCCGTCCATTTGGCACCTGTGCAAGGTAAGTTTGTCAGGCCCGGTGATTGAACTGTATGCAGAGTGAACGTATTCCCGCAGCTGGGTTTTATTGCAGATTGCGCCGTAGATTAAGCTTATGGGAAGGGTCTTCGGAATGCGCCAGTCGAAGCACCGAACATCACGCGATGGTGTGATTTATGAAAGCATAAAGGAGGGGTGAGTGAAAAAATGCCGCTTTACAATGCTGAAAAAACAAAACGCTCCAGCAGGACGGTGTATATGGAACTGTTGTATCAGGTGACAATACAAATAACCTGAACACATTGGTACGTTAGCGTACGTTGCGAAACGAACTGATCATTTATCAAAAATGAAATTTAGGTTTTTGGTCATGAAATGTGTTCATTATCCTGAATAAAAACACACAGGTTCTCTTGTAGATCTTGTGCTAGTGTGAGGTTGAAAGGGTGCATACTTAATTTTAATCGCATTGGTAACGAGAAAAGCAAAGAATGAAAATGATAGAATGTGGCCGATGGCTATCTTTTCTAGCGATAAAGTAACATATTTATTCAAGTTTGTGTATTGTGTCACGTTTCTCAATGTACTTAAAGTTTACTCATATTCTTTCCTCTAAAATGTTTTAAATAGAACACATTATTTTGTTTGGGACTTCAGTGGTAAAGATGCTCTTGTTTATTGTATAACTTTATTTACACTACTTAAAATAACGTTATTTACAGAAACTATTTAGACAGTCGCTGTTACCATTACTGTTTCGTGCGTGTCGTTTCATCTCCATGCGCCACTACAAAGGCGTGCTTATCATTAGGTATTGCTACGCATACTTTACAATAGTTTCGTTCCAATTGATTTATCCTACCGACATTTGGAAACAATTTTGCAGCCCTGGTTTAAATGCTACCGTGGAAAAATTAAATTACTTTAAATGTTTAATTTGGATTGCTCGTAGCAGAGCAGCCATGTTTAAAGGTAGTATAAATAAAATACAATACTAACCGTCTCACTAAAGTATAAACAACTAGTTTAAAATAAGTTTCATTTTGAGATCAGAATATCACTAAACCCTGAAAACTGAAGTTTCCAAAATATTTTCACCTTGAAAAAAGAACTGTTAGATTTGTATCTCAAAATGTTGTAACTAACCGAAAATTTGTACCTAAATTGGAAGAATTTGCTTGCTGAATGTTTTGTGAGGTGGGAGCATGTAGTTTTATCGCTTCTCCCGGAACATACTATCACCAATCTATGCACGCATGTATCGGTCGTACGGCATACAGCACAAGACTTATGAAGGGCACTATGAAGTTTCTGCTTCGACTAGTGTCATTGCTTTTCACTGTAAAGGTAAGATATACAAAGAAACGGGTTATTAATAATGAAATGGATCGCAAAATTTTGTATAGCTTTTGTACACGATGGCCTATTATAATATGTTGCCCTAAAAGATAGAAGTAATCGGATGTTTCTTTGAAACTTTTATCATAATCACTCTGTGGTAGAACAAGTGTAGAAACTTATCAAATAAAGCTAAAGATAAGAATCAACTCTCCCTTTCCCATCGAGTGAAAGACGACCTTTCTGATCGAAATTAGTACAGTTAAATGTTGTAAATGTCTTTAACATGAACTTCAGTCCAGAGCCCTTTTTTGTAACGAAAAACATAAAAATTAATTATGGCTTCACATTACGTACCTAAGAGCATTGCAACGCGATTGTCGATCGGCGGTTGCTCCCACTGAACGATGCTCTCCTGGCCACCGCGCCATAAAACCGGCGATAAGCTGGCCACACACTTGATGCGTATCGTACCATCGATGAAGTGTCGGTGATGAACAACCATGCTTAGACCCAGAAATGTAGTTATCAGACCGTGCTGATTCTGCATCGAAGGATAGTGGACGATGCTGTTGGGATCCGTCACCAGCAGATCATTGAGGTACCACTGAAGTGTGGAGGCCGGATACGACCGCCCCGATGTGCAGTTCAGCTCCATCGTTTCACCAATTTGATAGCTTTTTCGCTCACCGTCACTGATGTGGGGCCCATCTTTCGGAACGTCTGGTGTAGGCAATTACAAAAAAAAGGGATTCATCAAGTACTCGCGCACGCTGTTGAAAAGACTGTTTTAATTAAATTGGAGTTTGATACTCACAGATCACATCCATCCGACCTTCGCCCTGCACGGAATCGAAGCTCGGCGCTTCCGCGGAAATCTCACAGCGGTAGATACCAGAAGATTTGAGTGTTAGACTCCGGAGCAGCACCTTCGTACCATCGGAATGGTTCGGATCGACGCGGATGCCCTCGATTTTGTAGCTCTTGATCGGCTGCGAAGCCGACGGGACGTAGCGGTAGAACTCCTCGTTGTCTTTGTACCATTTGATGGAGTACAGTTTTTCCTCCTCTTCGTAGGACTCACCCAGATAGTCACTCTGGTACGTGTGGTGGCGTCGATTGTTTCCGCTAAGAGTGCCATGTCCTTTTCGCTGACCGTTCAGCTCGTAATGGCACTCGAGCAGTGCGGTCTCACTGCGAAACTTGTACGGTGGTATTCGTACCGTCTTGAGCTTGAGGCCAATTATTTCTGTTATGAGAAGATACATGGAACATGTTTAATTACTGCATCAGCTACTCGTAGAAAAAACGTGAAAAACGTAGAAAATGTTGATAATGTTCATCTATTCTATAAAACCACTTAAAATAAGCTTTCATATCTTTAAAAAGCTCCGATTTATAGAGAATGATTTGAAAAGGTGTACTATTTTTAAGCTGGTTCACTACTTTTAACCCAATATTAAAAATTAGCAATCTATTTATATATATGTGAAAGATGACGTATTTGATAATACAGGAAGGTAAACCAATCAGGCTAGATTATAATTTAAAAGTTTATGTGTCATAAATCTTTAACAAAGTTAATTATTTTTTGAAAATCGTTTATAATGCGAATACAAACTAGAACTATTACCTTGTATCAGAAGAAGTGTTATAATCCTTTCAATCCAACTGTTTAGCAGCATCATCGTATCTGTTTGTTGTACCGGCTTGACTGCGATTTAATATTTCAAACATATCATCAACACTGCTATTGTAAAAATTAGAAATAATTGTCTGCACCGATCACCACCAATTCACATGCCAATAATCAATTAATTCGAGTGTAGGAAATATTGTAACGAAGTTCTGAAATTAGAATATCATGCGCACTGGAATCAATAACACAAGGAATGTGTGAGTTGTCTCGTAAGCTTATGCCTGAAGATTGCTTTTGAAATGAATACAGTCTGTCCTCGATGTCGTTCTGCATCGACAACAACATGTGAGGTTACTTATCACAGCACTTTAAAAGAGAGTAGCTCAAGAGAGATACTCAGTCGCCCGGTGCACTTTAGCTTCATTCAATTGTCATGACGCTAATGTGGTTTTGTTAGAATACAAGTTTGTTGACAAACCACACAAACACACACTCGTATTGTTGATGCATCAGCGTGACGTCGGTCAAAGTGGTCAGCGTGGTTTTTCTTTCTTACAGATGAGTAAATATGTCACAGTAAAGATGTTTTGGAAGAGAGATGGTACTATCTTGGACAGTATTTACACTTAATCACGAGAGTCACGTTTACCTACATCACATCAAACGACACACTTTCACAAAACTGTGATAGGAAGTTTGGGTTTGAAGTATCAACTTCTCTGGAATCCAAATCGGTTTTATCACTTGAATGATTTTACACAGATGGGCCAGCACGTAATTTTAAAACCATTTGCAACACCGTTTCCACACATTTCACTTCAGATAAAGTAATGATGTTTTCCAATTATTTAAACCTGAGTTTTCGGAAATATGATTGCACTGCATTGAAGAAATAATCCAACTCACAAGTGACTCAAACGCACCAACAACGTGTTAAATAAAAGGATAAAAGAAAATCAACCAACCATTCGAACAGTCAACAAATCCCTTTACGTGAACTTTCCAACGACAGTAAAACAGCGCACGCCAATGCGTGTCTTAACTCGGTCGCGGTTTGGTGGAAACTGTCGAATGAAATATGAATGCTTCCAACGGCTCTGCCATTGTACGGGCACGATTTTCCACCGAATCATGCGCTGTGTGGCTGCTTCGTGTTCAGGTCGTCAGCTGTTCGGGATTTTCGGAATTTCTAGGAGACAAATCCCCTGGCGTTGTTCGGGGCCGTTGAAGGGGAAGCAACATTCTATCGGAAAAGTGAGTGGAAAAACGGTGCTATGTGAAAGCGTTGAGGTGCGAGAGAATGAGAGTTCGGGTCGTTTGAGAGAAACTGTTTATGTCTGCTGCAGGGTAAAGTGCATAAGCTGGCGTGTGTTGAGTAACCATAGCCAATGCAGTGCACAATTTGGACTCTCTCAAATGAGAAAAGGTATGAATAGATTTCTGCATTGGGTTGCCAAAAAATACACGCATATTTTTTTATTAATTGTATAGTAAGGACACATTATCTTTCGATACAATAATTTGTGAAAATTTTAGAAAATACGCTACTCTGAATATCAACTTACATTTTTTAAGCGAAACAAATGTTTCGTTGTTTAATATTGTATCCAAAACATCGTAAAAATATGAAATATTTTTGTTTTCTGAACTTTCAAATTTGTTCCATTAAATCATAGCTAAATTAGTCAAAAAATAATTATAAAACTCATTTCGTTCACAAGACACAAAATATAGCCACACCTCGATTTTATTAAATTATTCTGTAGTTTAGGCTTCGGTAAGAAGTAAGTAAAACATTGCTGGCTTAACATCTTAGTTTAATTATTTATGCTTTCGAGACACGCACATTCAAGGTAATTAAACCAAGGGCCGTCCGTTGTCCGCGTGTCGAACGAATAATTATTCGGGTCACAAATATTTCACCACTCCCCGTGCGTAGCTAAACCAGAAACGCTCGACCATTACCCGCATTTTAATACCTTTCCGAATCCTGTTTGCGTTATACAGGGCCTTTGTGAGCGTTTGTGTGGAAAAATCGGAAATTATTGAAGGAATTCAGGTGTGCGTGTGAATGCGTTTCCGTGAGATGAGCGATTTGTGAGGATGTGGTTGTTTTGAAGACCGCTTATCACGACAGCGTACGTTTGTCAATGGGAAGACCAGAATGCTTTGTATGAAGAATGTACACTCTCGTAGTGGTTTATTTTTTCCAATCCTGCTGGGCTGGTAGAAACCATGTATACGACCGCTACCCGTAATCGACCCATTTGACCCCAAACATTCATTAATCTCGTTAAGTGGTGTAAATGATCGAGCATGTTTTCTTCAGACGATTTTTTAGCTTGGGGTTGAAGTGGAAAAACAACCTTTGTGAAGGAAAATCAATGACATGGAACAAGAATCGGACATGCTTGGTCCAAAGGCGTCAGTCGGATGTCGTATTGTGGCTTGATGGAGAGCGCATTGGACACGAAGAAAAAATCAGCGTGGGTAAAATTAGGGTTTTCATAAAAATATATTGTAGCACCATAAAACAATACATTTATAGTTAGGAAAAGTCCAAAAATATTACGGCAAACGAACTTAGTCACACGAGATCGTTTACGAAAAACTCTATAATTTCTTCAAGTAATACCTGGTTTTGCACGCTTTTTCTGCGGGGATATGGGTGGTTCGTTTTTTGAAGCCAACCATCTAATGGCAAACAATGCTGTCGAGAAGCCTTCCAGAGAGTGCGTAGCTGAAAATAATCCCAAATCACGCCATTCGTCGATTAGCATACCACACTTACCACACAGTTCATGAATAACAAACTGAACCACTTCTTCTTTCTGCCTTCATACTGAAAGAACCTTCCACAATTTTTCTTCTAATAGTTCATTCGCTCTGGCCAAGCATCATGAAGTGCTCTTTCGACCCTTGCTGATTCAATATTTTTCGTAGCGAAACAATAGTTCTTTTGTGGATTATGAAATCTATTCACAAAGGGGTCTGGAAGTAAAGCAAAGACTGAAAGCAATTGTTGTTTATGGTGTTTTCGAGGCAATCGAATCTTCTGCATGGTACATGTAGCTTATTTTTTCAAGTAATGTAATTTGGTTGTAATCGTGCTATAACTTTTATTTTTTCTTTGGCTTTTCTCACTCTCGGTATAAAAGATATTGTAGATTTTTAATAGAATCTGTTATTGTTTGCTCATTTGAATATAATAAAATTCAAAAAAGCTTGCTTTTTCTTGGTAAGATGTCAGTGTCATGCTGCTATAATACAAAAAAATAACCTTTGGGCTTTGAAAACCAAACATTCCTGAAGACATGTCTAGTCGAAGATTAATGTAAGAATTAAAATTTTAAACATTCTCCATCAGCATATCTATGCTTTCAAGCAACCAAAGCCGTTTTTTTATCGTTAATACGTTAACCTGTCGAGGGACTCACTAGGGATCGTTCCCGCCACCACTAATCAATTATAATAATTGTCATCAAAACTATCCATTAATTTGTAGCTGTATAACCAGCTTTACTTACCATACTACTAATTTAACTTAGGATAGCCGTATTTAAAGCTGCTTGCTTGCGCTGAATATTTTTGATAAAATTTCTTTTAATTTCCTTTTATCAGCATACGATTCATTTTGGCTCTTCCGAATCTTTCAAGAATTTTAGCTCAAGCATGTGTTGTTGTCGAGAGCTATTTATTTTTTACTCGTGAAACATAGACCGAGTTGTAGATTTGCGGAACGTATAACTAATTCAACCCCAACAGGAAACGGTTCTCTTCAACAAATATTTACTTTGTACCCACGGGGAAACAAACGAGAAATGTTACCTTTTCCAAGATAGCTTCCACCCGAAACTCAACCAAGAGTGTAAATACTCAAATCCTGGACCCTGTGGGAATCAAATGCCACACAACCACGATATCAAATAAACTTTGCTTGTTCAAACGAAAGTATCACAAATCCCTAGAAAGTCGATGACGAGCACGACTAGGTTTGTTGGCTTCCACAGGCTTGGAGGCTTTATTTTTTCCTGAATATCTTGAATTTAATTAATGAAAATATTAAGATTTTCTATACATTTCATTGAATCGTTATGAGAAGAGATGTATATTACGGTTGAGTGGACTGGGGAGAATTATTCTGATTTTGTAATCTGTAAGCATCTAAGAGCAGAAATAAGCATCTTTCATAGTTATCTGCAGAGAGGAGCAAATGATGCAGCTATCGAAATAGAACATTGGATTAGTGTTACTGACTGTACCAATTGCTTTGCATTGCCATCGGCGGATCTGACAAACGTTCTTGGGCAGCGAATTTTCACAGCTTGAAGTACCCGGCTAGATAAACCATGCGGCAATATATTCCCGAGAGAGCTGTGCAGTTTCAACGATCTCGAGTAGCCCATCGACTACCAATGCGTAATGGTGCTTTCCGTACCGAAGATTGCTTGCAGCAATTTCCGTCGCGTAATGAACGCATGTTCCGAACCATTCAAAGTGTTATATTCCATACGTTCCAAACAGACGGTGGATGATCAGTTACTTCAGTGAGCAAGAAGTAACTGATCGATTAGATTGCAGGGTTTGTTTCAATTTTGATGTACGTAAATCATCCTTTGTATTTTATCTTTACACCATGAAAAGGCTAAAAAAAGATTTGAATACTGTTTTGTGTCGTTTTTTTGCGTATATTATCAATTTAAGTTTTCGGATGTGAGCTACGTTTAATTTTGCACTCAGTTTTTTCATGTTTAATTTTATTCTAGGAGCAAACCAATTTTCAAGAGAACAACTTCATTGACTTGCTGTGATAATTAAAACATTTTAGGTAAAAACAGTTATATTGTTCTCTCTGTTCTACCAGTACTTTTTTTTTATTTTCACCGGTCAACCGCTACACTTGTTCTGCCGATTATTCCCGACAGCCAAGACACCATCAGTCATCTAATGTGCTCCAGATGTGCTGGTGTTTAGTGGGGCGAAATGATCCGCTTACTTTACCCGAGGATATGCTCGGCCAAAGCGAACGAGCGATAAGTTCAATTAGGTTCGACACTCGGAGGCCAATAAATCTCATTCAACGTTTGCGTTCTAGCCGAGTCAAATCCCTTCTGAATGAGTGAACGATTTATTCAATCACTTATCGAAGATTAAGGCGACAAATGATCCGATCAATTATCCAGCATACCTGTCGTGCAGCCAAAAGTTTCCCTGGTCACGTGGTTTTTTGGGGGAAAATTCTACTAGCAGCTAGGCAAGATTTCAATGTGCGTTTCAGTCTTACAACTTTTATTCTCTCTTTGTCAGTTTTCTCATGTGGTATAGCATAAACTTCATGCCGTTTGCATTTTTCTATGAAATAAAATATGTTTATCTGGAACACAACAAAAAGTTTGCTTGGAAAGATTTTATTTTTTTGCCTTGCCATATGCTTTCTGTTTTGGATGAGAAAAAAAAATAGAAACGCGTAATAGTTTTTGGTAAAGTAAGGAAATGTACGAAAAAGGATAAAAAAAAGATGAACCGCTTAAATGTAAAATGTTTCTTCTGAAATTCATGTATTTCTTCTGTTATGGAAACTTATGTGCCATTTCGTTGAAAAGTGAATACTAAACTTTTGCTTTGATTGAATTATTGAAACAGAAATGAAATTAAAATAGAATTCAGGTAACAAACAGCCATCTCTTGCCGGGGACTTAAACAACTTTCAGTTGAATAAAATTTGTAGAGAGCTTTAAATCATTTCCCAGTGCATTTTACATAAAAGCTATTTTCAGAAAAAATCTATTTTCTAAAGAAATCAGCGTGAAATCATGTATGTTGAACAAAACTTGAAAGCGAATATTTCCTATAGTATCCACACAAATCCAAGCCGAAACGAAACACCAACACTGGCTTGCGTGATATAAAGTTCCGCTCAATTAGCCAGAATCACTCAACTGAGCTGGATCATCCGGTACCCGAACCTATCGCAAACCGGCTACGGTAGCGAAAGGTACGAAACCCCAGCATGAATTATAAACGTTTTTACACTGATTTATGCAATCGCGATAAGGCAGATAATCAACTCCACCGCTTTATCGACTTACGGACGACGTGGTCCTTCTACCTTTTGCAAAACTCACTCACGTACGCATCTTTATGGAATCTGAAAAGGTTAATCTTCGCTAGGCTCTTCTCTTCGTTCCAGCGGAGGTAGAGCTACGACCGGCGGCTCAATTTTTGAGAGGTGGTTTTGTGTGACGGTGGCGTGGGCGTTTGGAACGCCCGCGCAGCAAAACGTGTCGATTTTGTCGTACCAAGTATGATGCTCCTCTCGACTGCAGCATTTTTCGTTATCCGAGCGGTCTTCAGTAGCATAATTCATGTTACGGACCTGCCGGTGGTGAAGGTAGAAATAATTCTACCATAGCTTCTGGTGCCTCTCCGGTGTTTATCCAGCGGATGTAATTAAGCTAGGGAATGAAGCAAATGGGACCCCAATTGTTTGAGCAATAAGTTACGAGGTTGGTAACCTCGGTTTCGGCTTTAGTAATTTACCTTCATTTACTATACATTGCGATTGTTGAGATTTTAACCATTTCTACAAGTTTTCAACATCTGTTTTTACTATCGAATCCAGTTCCGTATGATCATGTGCAATTATGCTTATGACCCTATTATAACCGAAAACAAAATCATCCTGTTGGTTTTATGTTTCGAGCATGAACATGATTGTGTTTTGAAGGTGTCTTTATATTTTAAAGTGGTTTTGATTTTTAATTGAATTTTTGTAATGGTCAAATAATTAATATTCACACCTTTTTTTTCGTCTTCAAGTGATCTATTTTATTGTGCCATCAATTTACCATACAATGTAAACAGATGTATAACTGCCCAAACCTGGGTCATTTTAAAGCATTGATGCGCTTGAGAGTGTTTTTATATATTTCATGCAATGCAGCACCTCCTGGTGGGACCTTAGATCCGGTTTCCCACCAAAAACAGGAGCCAATCGTCTGTTTTCAAAAAGCCGTTCACCATGCTGTTTACCTTCAAAACTGTTTACCTTCGTATCGTTTCCCAAGACGCGAAAGCAAATGGCAACAAACTCCTGGTGGATTATCAGCTTCTACTCGCTGATAAACGAAGACGTTTTCGATGCTGTATGCAAATGTTTCCTACCACTCTCTGTTAGCTTAACCCGCTAACGTTTAGCGTTGGGTTCGTTGGCTGCCGGCTTGGTGAGGATGCCACCGTCAAATGATGTCGACGATGCTGTTTATTCACATGGTGGTTTGGTTGAATACACCATGCTATTGCTGGAAGTAGGTTCCGAAACAGTGTTGTCTTTTTATACGCCAAATTTTCCTTACTTGAACGGACAACGAATAGAGACGGCTACATAGTACGTGTAATTTTAAGGGTGCATAACACTAAGTCAAATAGAAAACGCCCTGTAAATTCAACTAATCGTTCCGTCATTCAATGAAATTTGGGGATGAATTCTTCAGGAGGAAATAGTTAAAATATTTTTAAATTTTTATTTTTCTACTGCAATGAATGAAGTGCGAAACATTATTGCTATTACAAAAGTCTAACGGTCACCTACAAGTCCTAATCACGCCACTGTATGCTTGTTGAATTATGCATATGCAGACATGTTTACTCGGACTGTGTTCACGTCTAATGATAATAATTATGTCTGTACCGTTGATGGTGACTAATGATGTTTACCTCTCAGATGGGAAATTATTCCGTAATGAACGCGCTGTCCAGTCTGGCGGACCTACCGTAGCGTCCCTTCAGGACGTTATTGAGTTCACCAGGGCATCACGAATTAGGTTTCCGCTGTATGATTGTGATTTACTTGCAGGAACAATTTATGGTTGTTTGATGTGAATATGTTTCACCTCCCCCTTGAGAATGATTTTTTTCAACCAGCGGAGCGATAAAATAAAAAAAGAAACCAGTTCGATGTACGAATAAGTTAAATTATCAACTTTGAATGGAAAGTAAAGTACATGAGTGAAGTACATAAGACACATGTGTTCGCAAAAAAATTAATAGGTGATTCTTCAGTAAGTAGTCAAACAAACCATCATTAGCACAACAACAAAAAATAACAAAGGTGGGAAAATGCCTCAGGTTCTCAGCAGCATTTATTATTTCAAGCCTGCAATAATCCGCATTCACCAGGAGAACCGCTTTAACTCAATTTCCTTCATACCGTTCGCGAAAAACTCCGTACTGAATCGATATCGTAACGAATCCAATTTTATTTCAATATTCCGAAACCCCTTCCCGGCCGAAGCGGTGCCGCAAAATCGGTGCCGCCCAGCTGTCAGGGAGGCGCGTTGGATGATGTCTATCACTTTCCCCTAAATCTATTCCCAGCAATCCACCCGCGTTTTCCTCCGCATCGAATCCCGAACCAGCCCGCGGGAATGGATCACTTTACTCGATTACCCACGTTTTGCTTTTGTGCGCTTGCCCTTCCCCACGCCCTGCTTTCCCGTCGTCTTTCCTCGCCTCTCCTTTCTGCTCTCGTACTCTCGTTTCTCCGACCGCAATGATCAACACCCGTCGGAATCGATAAACAGTATAAATGATACCATCAAAAATGATTATATACAGCTTATGATATTTACATTCCCTTTCACCTCACAGCCCACATGTGCTTCGATTCACCGGTGCGACGCTAGTTCTTGGAAACGCCCGACGTCAAGTGATTCGCGTGGGAAATGTTTAACCTGATAAAACCTGATGTCGACGGTGGGCGGGTTGGTGCTTGTTTTACTGATTTTTTTTTGCTACCGTTGTGAGATTCCGATGGGTTCGGATGGTAACCGTTCCTTGGAAGATTCCTCTGGCGATGCTCGAACGTGTGCTGTGAGGTTGTTTGTGATCGGCGGGTGGAAATCGGCAAGTTAAACACCACAGTAGTGTAACCTTGGGAATAGTAATGAACGTGATTGGGTTAGTGTTGCTTTCGAGCTCGATCGATTGAGGCTACGCTTCTCACACAAATCATGACATTGACGTTGAATGATCACCTTCATTTAGGGTTTTACTGCCAAAGGTAAACCCCTTTGGCTGCATAATAAATGCATTATTCTACATTTGTAGCACAGTTTGCCCGAATATCAGTCAAATGGACCACATCGAGTGAAACATTGAACCTGCGAACCTGTCGTTAAAAGATTGAAACTGTTTTTTAAGTTTAACATAAGTTTTAGGAAATGAAAAATGAGGCAGTGGAAGCGTTTTGCAAAGTTGGAAGTCTTTATTTTATATTCCTGTTTCATGCGCAGCTCAAATCCTTTTCGTAACATCCGGCAGCAGTGTCAGTTAAATCAATTTGTGACGTTCGCTCCACTGTCACGAGAAAGGCAAAATATTTTTGCTTAATTAAATCAAATGCACAAATGCGCGCTTCATCACATTTCAGCTGGTCCACCAGTCCGGTCGCTGGCATTCTTTATCATAATGGATCTATTAGACATTATCCAATTATATAATTACCCGTCGTTCGGCCACCACGTTCGGGTGCACGTCTCGTAATGAATACTCTCGAGCGAACCAATGCATTTGTGTGTCGCCGGCAACAAATCCCCGCACGCATAGCTCCCGCCTTGATCAACGATGTGTCTCGGCGGACTCGGTGGCCGCGCGGTTCTCATCATTATTTAATTTGCCCTTGTACCTTCCAATCTCTACCGACGGGGGCAGCGCCGAGCACCACTAATGCGTTGCGGGAGTGAGATCGGATAATTGTGTGAACCAGCAAGGAGCGTTTTTATCCGTCGGTTTCTCCAGCTTTAAGCTCGTGAGCTCGGGAGTTGCTGGCAGCGATTGAAATGCCAATAATTATCAGGTACGAAAAAATGGCTTTATAATGAAAATTTAATGTTCGCAAAATGGAATTAGGAAAAGCCCCGGTTAGGGATAATTCTTGCACCAACCGGAGGCGCATTGGGTGGAAGGAAATTGACGATGTATCTTAATCAACCTCGCACCCATCCTTGGCGTGAGTGTGCACGAAATGGTACAGGTACCATAATTTCATTAAGAGGCCTCTTTTTTCATTCCAAATGTGATTCATGCGATGCCAGGCTAACTTAACGCCGAGTGGAGCGAACAAATTGAACAGAACGCCTTTTCATTCTTCCGATTGCCTACGCCGGTGCCATTTCATCGCTCATGCCGAGTGGCTGGTACGGGAAATTCCATCGTTTTGATTGATTGTGATTTTGACGCGCACTCATTATTTTGCTGCGCGCGGTTGTTGGCGTACGAATGCAAAAGTGCTACGATGATTAACATGATAATGATGGAACGAGGGCAGAGAACATTCAATCCAATCATGTTACAAGCAGCGCCGGCGGGAGCGAATAAATCTGATCATATCCAAATCGGCGGGAAGTGGCGGGTACGTTGGAGATGGTTGATGATGGACGAGGGAAAATAGCTGTTGCTTAGCATATGTGACACGTCAATTCATGGAACCGTGTGAGCGAACCATTAATCATTCCATTCCACACAGCCCTCTGCCTGCTCTGTCGATGTGGGAAAGGCAGGTTCTGCTGTGCTTGGTAAGCCGACTGTCACTCTCGTAATAATGAAATCCATCAGGTGAAGCTGAATGTGAACCGAAATATCAGCGATTCATTGTGATTTGAGGATGCGGATCAAATCCATGTGCGATGACTAGCCATGATCGTTGGTTTTATGGAGTCCGACACACACAGCAACTTGTTGCAATCCGTAGCAGGTTGGGAATTGTGTTATTTTTATCTATAATGAAATGTATTGAAATAAAGTTCCTCGGAGATGTTGACGTATAATATAGTATTCGCTGCGATTTTTGGCTTCCTACTAGTTATTAAAACTTCTACCTTACCCTTATTGCCAGCCGAACCACAAGAGTTTACCGGCTGATTTAATTAAATCTTATTTTCCTTCTCCTTTACCTACCAGAGACTAATTGCAAGCATGGGCTGCTTTTGAGCAACATGAGTTATGATCCAAGGTTTACCTATTTCGCTGCAACAACGCAATATGCATAACGGTGAGAGGTGCATGAGTTATATGCATGCCTGTTTCACATCTTGCGGTTGGGCGATGCCTTTACCAGGAGGGAGATATTAAATACCCAAGATGTTACCGTTCCATGCATCTCAAAATATGGCAACGACGGTACCGAATACCAAACATCTGAGTCCGGATTGGAGGTTGGAAATCTTCGCTGTTGGAGGTTTTGTTTGGGGCAACCAAGCTGGTTTTCGGTCTAGCTGGATGTTGACAGATGGTGTCGTGTGTAAAAAAGTGTACTTTCTTAAAAACCTATTCTCTGTGCTGAAGGCTGGTTGGTAAAGTGGGCATACTAAGGACGAACGTATAATTGAAAAATATTTGGGCTCTTTGCCAGACCGTTGTGGGCAGCAATGAGAATGCATACATAATTTATAGCAACGATTGTTGTTAAGGCTTGACAACGTTATAGATAATATGTTGCATTTGGAAATATGTTGCGTTTTAAAAATGATTTGAGTTTCAAGCAAAAACAAAACAATTTGAATTTCCGGTTCTTGAATCATTGACTAAATATTAATATAAACAGGTTATATGGACTAAATATTAATAATAAAAATAAAACTATAAAAATAAATTATTTTTATAGTTTTATTTTTATTATTAATATTAATATTAATAATAAAAATAAAACTATAAAAATAAATTATTTTTATAGTTTTATTTTTATTATTAATATTAATATTAATAATAAAAATAAATTCATTTGAAATTAGTGTATCTTTAATGTTGCTTTCAATGTTTTGGTATAACTTTCAAAAATAAAATCTTTTACTGTTAAATATTATAAATACCAGTAAATTTTCTGATTTCAAATAATTAACGGCAATTGAAATTTAAATAGCTCAATAAAGCATACTACAAACATCAAACATAGCCACAATTGACAGAAAATAAATAAAAAATTGTCGGTGTTAGTGTTTCTGTGACTAGAGATACATGCAATATTCTCACAGGAATCTCAACAGATACTCACATTTCCAGCTAATAGCGAGGAGAAATGGTTTCGCTTTCGCGCTCTCGTAAATGTTTCGTTCATAAACCGATTGAAACCGACGTTTCTGTGAGTGTCACTATCTACGGGGTCGCGCAAGCCATTCTTATCATTCATATTTCATTTACCAGTTTCGTTCCACCACCACAAAAGGATGGAATCACTTTTTCTTGACGTTTTCCACCCGCCACGAAACGTGTTCTAGCCAACATTTTTTACGGTTGCTTTTTATTTGAACAAACATATGGTGATCCTGAAATCACTTGGAGCATGGTAATGAAAAACGACGCCGAAGAGATGTCATTGTGTGGCGAACGTGCACTCATGCTTAGGACATGGAATTGTCGTGGTGCTGGTATGTTGGATTCTATGATACCAGAAAGTTGTGTTCTGCGAAATAATGATGTTTGCACCTGGTCGTTTGTGATGTTATGAAGCGTGGATATTGCAATGTCTAGAGACAACTGAAACGTGTATGAACATTTCACGTTTTGTTTAAAGTTGTGTTTAATTTTGTAGCGTTTACCATGATCTGTGTGTTGTTCTGCGGTAAGGCTGGGGACTATGATAAATAGAATGTTGTAATAAATTGGTATGATAATGCATTGGTATGGTGTGCCAAATTCTATTTGTGATTTTGCTATTTGTATCTTTATGTTTGCTTTACTATTTCTTTTAGTCAGTTTACTATTTGTATCTGTACTATTGATATCTTTATATCTGTACCTGTATTTGTACCGCAACTCATGCTATTAGCAGGTTTTGTTGTATTTAAACACATTTCATTTTGTTTGAAAATCGGTTTAAATTCAGTATTGCAGATCTTTCCAGGAACATTATAGGTAAGGTAGCTTACAATAAAACAACTGTACAAAAATTCCTGTATAAGTGCGGTTTATAATACACTTTTTCCAGGAAACATAAAGAAATAAAACTGTCACAGCAAATAATCGGCGAAAACTTTAAATTGCGCGCATTTTTGGTTCAATACAATGGAGACGCCCGGTTGTTCATTAGTGTTGCGACAGCAACGCTAGGTTTGAAATTTAAACCACTGTAACTTATCGGCTGGGATCGTCATCGTTGGCCTAAATAAACATATGCACTTCAGAACGGCCCGATGTACGAAATCAGCGATAAGAGTAGGTCACAAAGTCAAAACAATAGCACAACTAAAAAAGTTAGGCAGATCGGCGCGGTGAACCAAAACCAATAACCAAAACAGCCACTCAGCATTATCCGGACGTTTGGTCACCGAATCGCGGGAACGACGCGCCGCCTTAAGCGACATCGCCTGGCGCGGAACCATGCTGCGTAAGCTATAATGAAAGTACGCCCAAGCGAATTCACGTCACACCGTTGAAAAATTGTTAGTATATAAGCGACTCGTTTTGTAAGAATAAATCAGATTATATCAGAACTTTGACTGGAGAACGTCTCGCTTTTTGAATTAAACTCTTTGACCTCTCCCTTAGCTTTGATTAGTGTCACCCTGGGTCTTCTGCCCTTATCCGAAACGTTGTTTGATCGGGTATTCCACCTCTGCGGCATAGGTTCCCACGCACCGTGAACAACTAGCGGGAGGTTTAATGAATACTTTGAAAAATAACCCTTTTTGGGCAGAAACTCAACAATTTCCGTTGCGGACACACAAGGGACTTAGAAGGCCATTCCTTCGCGTGGCCTGGCCTGAGTTTGCCCGCCAACAATTAGAATAAAAAAATATTTCGCATTCCCGCTGGAATAGATGAGAGGATTAAATACAAAAAAAAAGATAAATCAATGGCCTAGAAAAATATTTTTATCAAACCGTTACTTAATAACAATTAAAATGACTAAGATAGCAACATCCACTCTTTCAACTTGAGGTAAGCTAACTAAACTACCATAATTAATCAAATATTTTAAGCAATAAAACACTATGATCAGCAACAATTTTTGTCAGCAAACAAACAATTCAAACAATTTGAAAATTTATCATGGTAGAATGTTAAATTCGTTTTAAGCACGCACTAAACACGATGATACATAAAACTCCAGCACGACCATTGTTTTCGCGCGTGATGAGCAATCATCATTCTAGCAAAACTGTTGACGAAGAAGTTGCAAACGGGAAAGAATCCTGGTGGTGAAGTTTCCATGCTCATGAACAACCAACACAACGATGCTACGCAGAAAGCTCTAGCCATCATCGCGTAATTATTCCCGTGCAGCCAATTAGCAGAATGTATATTTATTTATGAATCGTTAGACATTTAATTGCTTCCTATTTACTTTGGTCTAGTTTTTCAATCAATATGCCGAGTGAATTTAAAATTTGGAATCAAAGGATGACAACTGCGATCTCCAGGCTTTCAAAAGATTTCGTATTTATTTTATGTTTGCGATGGTTTTTACTAGTAAAATGTAAAACATATCACAATTTATAAGTTTTAGCAATATCAACTCGATTACGATTATCACAAACGAGTACATTTTTGCTTTTAAATTACAAAACATGAGAAAACTGCAATATTATTTATTTGTTCTAAATAAGAACCAAGCAGAATCATCAATTTCGTTCATCCATCTATTGAAATAAAAAAGTTTAGCTAGCCTTGAAATGAAGTGCATTAGTGAATCTTGAGAAGCACAATCTGCAAGTTATGCATTTTTAATATCAATGCAAACTTTTAGATAACATTCTCACATTTCCGAGCGCGTAAAAAAATCATCAAGCAATTCTCTCCGATCTCATTCTGACTTTGACGGAGCCACTAGTGACGCCGCAAAACTAAATATTATTTTGCAGTGAAACTTATTTGCTTTCACTCTTAGCTCACTTGGCAGCAAAACCACTGCCGCGGCACAAAAGTCGGTCGCTGTCTTTGCGAAAATGTGCGATCGCATCGTGAAACCGTACGGTCGAGACGTAGAAAATCGGGAAAAATTCAACTGCATAAGATTTTCCTCACCAGACAATCATATTTTCCCACCTCCAGCAGCCAAACAAACAAAGAACTGTGTGAGGCAAAACGCGAAACTAGAGAAAGCAACCGAACTTAAAGATGCTCCACGAGAAGCGTGTAGGGAAACGGTGGCTTTGGTCGTTTAATATTCTTCACCCGTGCAGGCATTTTCTTTTCAATTCACAATCGGAAACGTGCGGAGCGTGCGGGTTTCAAGGGAGAAGCGAAACTTTGCGCTGCTACTGCTTCCTATTCTTCGGGTATAATTCTTGTGCCTGAAAATGGTTTTCCATTGTATAACTTGAAGTTTTACTGCCTATCGGGTGCGTCCTGCCCTGGTGCTCGCTCTTCTTTACCACTGCAAGTTTGGGCTATCTTTCGTGTCCGGTGGTTCGGAAGTTTCGGCCACTCGTAGGAAAAGGAATTGTGTGACAACAGACGAATGTACGGACCCCGTGGTTTCCTCTGTTTGCCACGAGGCGACAGTCTTGGTTCAGCGTGCATGAATATTTCCAATTGGAACAGGTAAAAAAATCTTTCCCTCTCTTTGCGCTAGGGCCCTATGCTAGCCTGTCGAGAAAAATGCAACTCGCACGTGCAACTGGCAACTAACGTACGGGTGTCCGCTGGTGGCAGTGTACGTGAAAGTGTCGTACTATCACGCTGATTTATTCGGCTGAAGTTCTGACACACACACACACACACACACCAGTGCTGCAGCTGCTAGTCTTTTGCGCCCAGTCATGAATATATATATTTTTAGTAATGTTAGGTTAGTGGATTCAAGAGCATGCGGGTATTCGTCAAATATAGATTTTCGTTTTGCTGACGCGAGGGAGTTGCTTTGTGTATGTATTTTTCGATTAAAATTAAGATACCACTCTCCGCAACACCATCAGCAGCTTTGTTCATAATAAATAAGTTAATTCTTTATTTGAAGTGTAAGCCGAATGATCATCCTTTGCCAAACTCAATCTTTTATGTGGCATGCTTTAAATGTCAGAGCATTGCGGATGATGCTTACGTAAAAAGGTTGTACATTTTAGCCTTCATTTGAGATAGATGCTCCTGTTGTCCACACAGGGCACACCCCAATGAGCTTGGAGCGGGCTTCTCGCTACCAGTTCCAAATTAACTCATTTCCCGTGTGGGCCTGGCTGATATTCAATTAAAAACTTTAGCCATAAAATTAATTAATGTTATTCATGTACGGATGTTGCGGTTTAACCCCGCCTGATTCCTTGACATCCGAACAAATCAGCCCTCGTGACAAGGGAATGAAGTTAATCAGTGTTTAAGAAAATATATGGCACAGAATGGAAAAGAGTTCATTTAAATAATACAATGATAGACACAGACCGAAAAAGTAAAAGAGAAAGAGCGAGAAAGGTAGCGAAAGAAAGATAACGATAAAAAAGATACAGAGCAATAAGGATGAGTCTTGAGGATGAGTCTGATCATCACACCTAAAGAATTTTTGACGGCTTTGGATGTGCATGGTCATAAACGGGACAACATGTTGGAAAGAGATGGCACGCGGAAGAGGATTTAATTTTCATGGTTGTTTATAAACTATCCCTCTCTCTCATTGTTTCTCTATGGCCCATTCAGAGGTGAACACGTTGTGCTGACAAGCTCCTGGTCTTTTGGATTGCATTCTACGATAAACTGTACAGGGTTTTTAAAAAATCTAATCACGCAATGTTTCATACAACCATCGCAACCATTTAATGAAGGTTACAAACATAAATGTTGAATGATTTCTTTCAAAAACTTTTGAAAAACAGTTTCTGTTACAATGGTAACAGAAGTTGAACAGACACTTCTCTGGTCAAGCTTACATCCTTCACCTTTAGTGTTAGAATAATTCTGATAAAATAAATTATCTGCAAATCTCAGCACGCATACTATAAAGATAAACTTCTACTGTGCGCTCACACATGAGTGAGACTACTTATCCCCGGATAGGGAAAAAAAAGTTTCCCATTTTACTGCAAATCTCTTGTGGAACATTGGATCGAGACAAACCCAGTAGAACAACTCGGAGCATAGTTCAAGTACACCCACTTTTGAAATCACACGACCTACCGCTCATAAACACACCCACACATATGTACTCCAACCTTGATCCCGATTCCGGCAACGGCAAAAGGCTGGGAGCGAAGTTTAAGCCGAACGATATGAAGATGTTCTCCGAATAGTTGCGCCTTCGAATAGGTTTCGCAACAGAAGCACGAACTACGATTTTCTCAAGCACTTCTCGTAAACTCTTGGTGCTTTTCTTTCACTGCCGGTGAAAGGATGGTAAGCGAGCAGCCGGACTTTCCATATCTGTTCCATGAGCCGGTAACTTCACGAGCTTGTGTCTTTATTTTGTGAGAAGTTTGAGATGAGCTACTGAAGCCGTGCCCCGGTTGAAGATGAAGTGAATGAACGTTTCAGACAGCTTTAACTTTTTCTGTATCTCGCAATGTTTTATTTTTTTTTTTAAAGCCAAACATCATACATGGAAAATGGCTATGTATGATGTTTGAACGCAGGAATCAACGTAAATACTGCAGAATGGTTTCCGTTGGCATGATTTGAAAAGCAAATGTGAATTCATCTTTCGTTCCGTTTTCCGTCTGATCTAGTGGTTTACCACGGAGAATTTTCCCGAGCCATGTCAAGGGTGCCTGTGCTAGTTGTATGGACTACGAACATTTGAATTGCAGATCGAGCGAATGATTGGTTTCCAAGTAACGGTAAAGATTATGGGAAACTTCAGTTCGCAGATGTTTGAATGGAGGCAAACAATGGAAAGCTAAAATATTTTTCCTCACAAACCTTCACACTAAGGTTAACCTCAATTGTTGTGGGTGTTAAAAGAGTTCTAGAATATGAATTAAGAGCATTTTAAAATATTTTAAAGGTTTTGAAAAAAGCCTAATTATTCTATCTTACCATATGACTGACGCTTCAGTGTTGAGAAACTAATCTCAGTTGTTACAAAAAAAAGTGATATGAATTAATGTTTTGAACATTAATTCAATTGAAACACGTATCTTGAAACTGATAGCTACAATCTAAGGCTGAATACAATCTATGGTTTGTGTTAAACCGTGCTCTTTAACCATCTTTCGTAGTCTTCATCGGTTGTTTGAAGCCGTTTAGTCCAGCAAACAACTCTCTGTGGTTAGCTGCGGTTTCAATCATCCACCTCCTTTGTCGGAGGCGTCTTTTTTGTAAACTCGTAAGCACAACTTGGAGAAGAAACTTTCCAGGTGCTTGTAAAGTACTTAAACTTTGATTGGAAGCTAATCGATGGATCAGGGGCAACACATCGAAAAGTTAAAGGCCACTGTTTACGCTAGGGATTAAACTTGCGAAAACTATCGTGCTACTCAAACACGCTCTCATTACACTTTTTCTTTTCTGGTATGAATTGGCGTTGGTGCAACATTTAACCAGACCGTATCATAAAGTAGTGTTTGTTGTTAGCTATATTAAAAAATCTGTTATATTGTTAAAACATGCACGGAGAATGGAAGACGTGAAGGAAACACGACAAAAAATAATGATTACTTTGCTAAGTTGAGGAACGTAAGACTGAATCTGTACTCGGTATGAAATTTTTCAAGAAATCATACATTGCAATTAAACGTTTATTTTCAACGTAAACTAAAAACTTGACCCAGAAACTATTGCCAACTTCCGTACACTGGCATGGTTGCTACGTACGGTTCGGAGAAAAAAAAACAGAGAAAAACTGCATAATTTGAATATGGCTCTTAACCTTCTTCTAACGGGTGCTTGCAGTTGCATAATTGATGCTGACCACCGGGAATCAGATGCAAGCTGTTGTTTTGTGGCGTTCGGCTCTGGCAAACTTTTTCTGCATCATTTGTTATGCTAATAAGTTGACGAAACGCTTGAAAAGTTGGTGATAAAAACAGCGAAACGCTAGGCTTTCATCGGTACGCTAACCACACTGGCGCAGCGTTAAGATATGCTGAACTATTCGATTTTAGCGCTAGCGAAAGAGGAACCCCTGCAAAACTGCATATTCAGGATTGGAATTATTTGAACTTTTTGTAGTTGAGAGTGTTGTTTTGGTATTTGACTCGATACTGAATGGTTGGATAATTGTTTCATGGTATGTTTAGCGAACGAGCTGCTATTTATGACATACAGTGTCTAAATTATTTTCATATCAAACGGAATACATTGAAACAATACTTAAGTCTATTAAATGTCACTCATACATCACCCATTCAAAGCTTCAATTCAATGTCATGCGAGTCGCACACAAAAGTTGCACCATACGAGGAAACAAAAGGAGAAACTCTGTGATTAAAATTTGCCCGTTGATACCAACCAGTAGGGGCTGGCTGGGTCTGCATTGCCGCGCTACCACCAGATGAAGAATTCTGTAGCAGGACATACTTTTCAATTATAGCGGCACTGCTTCCGTTGCTCCGGCAACATGCAACTCAGCAGACGGAGAAAGTTCATAAATCATTGGGATTACAAAGCAAACAAACAACATTTACCTTTCGGTAGCACGGTCGACACCGTATGGTCGTCGGGGCGGTGTCATGGAAATGTTGGGATGAAGCTACGAAAGGAACATCTGTTTGCGGACAGATACCAATTAATTTCCAACCACGCAGCAATTATTTCCGTACACTACATCAAGCAAAAAGGGATAGTCTAATAGACGTTAGTGCTAGAGCTGAAATCATTTGGCCTGTTATGGGAACGATATATCATAACGTTTTGGGCACAATAAGAGTATTACTTGAGGTTGACATACGAAGAAGCAATAGTTTAATACATCGTAGGGTCGTTAACTAGCTTCAAATGATTTTATATAATAATTAATTTATATAGAATAATCAATGGAGAGCGTGAGCGTCATATTTGCGTAAGATCGTTGCAAAATGGGTGGTTTTGTGACGAACTTTATTAGCGTGTTTCTAGAGGTTCGTTGGCTCGTACCACACGATAGGACAAATTTCATTCCATTCCATAAACGGTACCGTTAACTACTCTCTCCCTTTCTTTTACATCTGTTTTCACAAGCAACACGCGTGACAGTTTATCATATCATTTATCATTTAATCTAGTTTATTTCACTTTAAATCCATGAAACATGCTTCACGCAACATGCGAAATAGGCCACTGTTTCAAACTGACCTTCATTACATTTTAATAAGAAAAAACATACACTACATGTGTACGCAATAGTGGCGAATCAGTACGCAATTGTTCGCGATTGCAAATTCTTCGCGCGCACATCGCTATTACAGCAGCCAACCGACGGACTTCATTCAGTCAATCCACAATCCACCTTCCGGGCGGGCAAGAACGCTCGAAAATCAACAAGCGCTCGATCTAAAAAGGATGCAGTGTGCACCGGAGCACACCCGGGGCCGGGATTTATGGCCCACCAGATAGCAAAAAGTTTTATCGTCGGAGTGCAATAAATTTAAATTTTACACTTTTATTATCATGCGACGAGCTTTTGCTTCTTTGCACCTTGGCCATTACCGGGTCGGTTGTTGTTTGCGCATGTGGATGCGATATTTGTCGCTTCCTGCTGCGGTTCCACCAAACCAAACAGTGCACCGTTGCCGCCCGAACAGAGCTGCTATTCCAAACGAGTTAACGATACAAGTGCTATCGGTATGCAGATGAACAATGGTTTTTCGCTTCGCGTCACCATTGCCATTTTGGTCCTCGTCTCCCTTCGAGGGGCAACTTTCTGTTCGCTGCTACGTGGTGCATGCTTGAGTATAACAAATACATCAGCTCACTAGATATGATAGTTTTTTTTTCTGCTTCTTATTCTGTCGGTGGATTGGAAAATATGAGAGTAGCTGGCGATGGACACGACACGCAAGTGAGAGACCAAAGGATGGGTACGAGTGGAACCCTAGCGGAACATCAATGGCAAGCGAACAGTCTTTCGCTTCATTCTTGTCGTACGCGCTTGCGAAGTGCCTTGGGTTCAACTTTCCTTTCCTTTCGGACCGGCAAAGTGGAAAGTTCCGAGCCGATGATGCCCGTCCGCACACGGAGGACATCGTTGAGCATGTGAGTCTTTATTATGGCGCATATGTGTGAAAAATGACTTCGGGGCATTGTTATCTAGATTTTGCTAGCGCAGCTTCCGGCGGCATGGAGTGGAGCCGACTGGCGACTCGAACGGTTGGCTTATTTATTACAAATATTAGTTTTCATCTAGTTTTTGTGCGAACTAACTACGTAACTATCCAACTTTGCCGTTGGCGCCCGTAGGCGCCACCGTCCGGATGTCGGTAGGAAGTTTGTTAATGCTAAAATGCAAAATGTTTGTCTGAAAGAGGTAATTGACTCTACTTTATCATGCGACCGCGCACCATGATTGTATGTGCAATGTGGACGGGAAAAGGTATTTCCTGCAAGTTTCGATGAAAAATTGTCCACTATAACGGGCGGATGTGGAACTCTAACAGGTGCCGGCATATGCTGGCCGGACGGTTGGCAAAGCTTCAACAGAATTTCTCGTCGTATTTGCATAGTATCGAAATAGTTGACCATGTTTGAAAATAAAAACTTAAAGTATGTTTGCTACTATTGATGAAGAAAGACGTATTTGTTTATTTAACAAATATTCACGGTTTACGAGGGTAGCCTTTCTCGCGCATGTTACACTCTTCTGCAAAAAAGGTACACTTACACACATCGTGCCAAATGTGTTTGGCCATGTTAGGAAAAGTATTTAAGTCCATTTAAAAAAAAAATGAACCGATGCAGTTTGTGTATGTAATTTGTTGTTTAACAATTTTCGACACGTTGGAAAGGTGTGTTCTTGCAGTGCCTTTCGTGACTGGCACTAGTTGCACCTTTTGCTTTTATAGTGCGATAACGTAAATCTGAATTACTTCCGCACGCTTAATGGTGTTACTGGCGCCGAGCATGGGAAATTAATCAAAAGTTCATCCCCGTGTAGAGCATGTTTGCTTGGTGCGAATAGCGAACGGAAGGAAATTATATTTATGTGTTAAACTAAAAAGAAATTATCTTGTCATGCTATAAGAAAGTTTCTAAAAGTTACCATGGGAAACAATGATACACCGTTCTTAACTTATTTTATACATATTGCTCTAAATTGTTCAGTGTTTACTCATCTTCCTATCGCAAAAAACTTGAAAATTATTCATGTGTCTCATATCATAAAGTTGAATCAAAAATTACAAACAAACTATGTGTAAGTAGTAAGTAACAATTGGTAGCGATTTAAGCGCATCGGGAATATTTGAACTGAATGCAAGACTATTGAAAAATAGTTTAAACAATATATTGCTGATTTTCATAAAGTATTCGTATGAAGACACATTTGAAAGAAACAACAAAACATAAAAAATGCTTTAGAAATCCGAATACTATCTTATCCATAAAACCTGTTTCGATTACAGGATAGCGATGACAAGTAGCTAACAGCTAAAAACAGTTAACAAAAAGTAAATCCTTAATTGTTGTGCTTGCTTCTAAATTATTCGAGTTATTACTTTGTTTTATGTTTACTATTCTTGATACTTTAATAACTATTCTTCGTGTTATTCTATTCTGAGTTTGTTGTTCACGTTGTATCTTGAAAAAAGCAAATGGTTTTACATGATCCTCTGATTGATGGATCTGAGTGATTAATAATTGTAATTAGTAGCCCCATCAGTCCTTGTTATCCAGCGAGGGACTAGGTGTACTGCTTCTCTCAACAATAAATTTTGCTAGTATTTTTTATGCTTGGGAAAACTTTGCGCAAATGTTTGATAAACTCTCTATACCTTCATCGGCACTAAAACCTAGACAATGTTTGCTGGTTCAAATAAGGGTTTTTTTTACATTGAATGCCAGCCTAGCACAAGAGTTTCATTCCGTATACCTAAACGGTTCGCTCCGTACAGTTAGAGGATGCTTACGAAAAACTTTTCGGTGAACGGTACAACTTTGTAACAATGATGCATGTTACGTTACCGGACACTGCAATGCGGACAAAAGCTGTACGATACAAACCGCAGCCCATACGCGATAACCCATCCGGCAAATTTTCAATGTCACCACCAGAGTACGATGGAACATACCGAACGCTCTAAACATGGTCGGAACAATGCACAGCACATCCGTTTGGGCTTCATCATTGGGCGATAAACGTGCTGAATTTAAATTTATTGCTTTTGGGGTGATAAAAGTGAGCTATCTCTTTAGTGAGTATTGTGTTGCATTCAACATTTTCAACCTTGTAACGCTAAACGAGACACTGCGGATAGGAAATTTAATAGCATGGTAAATAGTACGATGAGGTAGAAGTATTTCCTAGGATAAAGCGTTTCTAAACCGTCTCTAGAAAATAATCACAACTAAGCTGCGACGAAAAAGTTCCTGATGAGTTTCTTTTGTTCATGGACAATAATTGTGCTCACGAAGATTTCTTATTATATTTTTAAAGGTGTACATAATTGCATTACCGGTCCGCAGCTGGGTGGCCCGATGATGTAGTGGCAATAACGCTGGTACTTCATTAATACAGGACCAGGACAGGACATCTCCACTTGACCATCTCCACCAAGTGACTAACAAACTAGCTTTGATGATTAAATGAATCAAGCAATCCGGCGAGAATATGTAAATCATTACGCAAAAGTAGAATTAAAATGCTGTCACATATAAATCTTTTAAATTTTGTAGTAGCCAAATCTGTAAACAGTATAGTAGAAATTATTCGATCAATGTTATGATTAATTTTTGGTTTAAATATGAGTTATATAATATCGCTGCTGACTTATTCAAAAGAAAACAGTAATTCGCTCAATCAAAAAAACAGTAATTCGCTTCTTTCGCTTAGAAACAATTCCGCTTGTATTTAAATTCTTAAATTGCTCGTTTCAAAATTATAAACGAGTATTTTTAGGTTTTAAAACTAACTTTTGAAATAACTTGCAACATTTTGTGTTCAGATTTATCTTTCAAAATGCAAGTAATATTCTCAGTTTGCAGAAAATGGCATTGATATAATAGTGTTTTGCTTCTTTCCGTTACAAAAAAAAAGTAAGAATTCGGAAATTCTTCTTCGTTGACTTCTGCTGGTAAACGACTAGACCGTGACGTCGAAAGATAATATGTACATTGCTAAGATAACAAGTCATTTGCTTATCTTTCCATCGACATCATACCCATCCTTCACTTAACCGGCTTTCATTTCAAGTAGGAACAAACTATCGAACAAACGCACGTATCAATTTCAAGTTAGCTTTGAATTTATCCAACATTGTTGGAAACTCATTTTTCGTTAGCAGTGATCTGAGAGCAAAAGTAACATGAACTGACTGCTGTTTTGTTAGTCACGTTGGACACGTTTTTCTTTCTATTATTGTAAGCAATCACCATTTCTATATGTAACTATACAATATTATGTATGGAAATACTAAAACATGCTGATTTCTAAATAACAATCATGTTACAAGCTTATAATCATCCCGGAATACATAAGCATTCAAAGTAGACTTTCAGTATTCTTTTGAAAAACTGAAAAGGTAGATATTCCACAATAGTTTAAAGTATTATTTTCTTTGTTATTTCGCTTCCTCCGATGCAATTCGGGAATAAATCATTGCGGATACTTCCTGACGTCACGTCCTGGTGAAATTCAGATGCGTATCCCACAGGCAGTTATAAATATTCGATTCAATAGCCGAATGGGAAGATTTAATAGGCTATTAAAATTTGTTTATTGCTTCTGTATACGTGTATCTGTTTCCATTACGGTAGAGGCTGACTTTCATTGCAAGACAATAAGCTGTTTAGTATTAAATTTTAATTTCAGTCAGTATCTTGAAGGTGATTGTGTTGAACAGAATGTAGGTGAGTTGCAAAATAAAATTGAATCATACAACGATAGCAATGATATTTTAAATTTTCTTTCTTTTCAATAATTCAACATTTTATAAACGCAATACATGAAATTAACCATTTTTAATGAATAAGGAAAAGTTGATGACTTGTTCACTGTAATCTCTCAATTTTACATAGAACTCGAAACTTTCTACGGTTATCTTGCAGATATCTTCTGAGAATGATCAAGAGAACAAACAGTAAGTTTGCCATCTCGGTTAATCTGGGATGCAGACATTAACAATTCACCAAGGAAGCTTAACTTTTCGCATTGTAAGACGTTTGGGTGGGTTTCAGGCGACAGCAGTTTCAATACATTTTGCTATCCCATTCGGTCGCGTGGAGTGTGGTTGATAATGTATTCAAATAATCACGCAGATTGCACCTAATTACAAACAACACACTGAACAACAACATCTCTCCGCATTTGAGGGCATGTGGTAAAGCTAATCTGACCTGCAGAGTTCTTCGGTACGACAGAAGGAGGCGTGCGCGCAAAAGCATCTCATGTGATGATTAGCACACCTTTTGATGAGCCATGGGCTAAACAGCTTATGCTATTTCACTACGATGTTATTTGCTTCTGCAGATAGGTTTGGTGTGGTTTTATTGCTATATGTTGACTATATTTCAAACGTAATTTTGAACGCCATTCAAACTTCATTTGCAATTCTTAATTTGCATTCAGTTCACTTTGCAAGTACATTTTATAGCAGCACAAAACGATAGATAATCGTTCTTCCAGTCGATGTGAGTGACATTTCAGAACTATAGATCCTAAGGCTATTTCCCCGTAGACTTAGGCTGCTTCATATCCATTTTAGCTGTCGTGGACACTATCAGTGACTTCACACCATGCACCATTGGTTCCGACACCATGGGCGACCGTGTTGAATGGTTGATGGACATTTATCCGACACTGTGCCGATAAATTTATTGCCTCGCACTTGGTACTGCCGTCGTGACACGCCATGTGAGCCGTCCAACACACTCCGGCGATGACAGCAAGACTGGTGAAGCTGAGCAGGATTCATTTGTATCCGTCCACTACAAATGGAGTACCATCAAATGACTCTCATCACTTCAGCGGTTCGTGGAAAGGTAGTAACAGTAAAGTTTTTTTGTTGTAACATTTAATTCCCCTTTTCAATACTTTTTTTTTTTATTTCGGCAGTATTCTGTCTTTAGTATCGCAGAACCAACTACTATGACAACATGAATTAAAGTTTGCTATTTTTTTTTAATATTTTAAAACTCCAGACGGATGTGGAAATTTATATTAAGGGTTTAAAGTAATGTTACAAATCCTATCAATATACTCTTTGCTTTGTTATATGTGTTTTGTTTAATTATATCAGACTTATTCGAAATCCGATTAGTTGTTTGAAAGCGGTAATACTCGGTCATTTAAATTATTTTATGCACAAAATCAATCGTTTGTATTTCATTGCATGTAAGTTTAGGTGTTTTTAAAGCTGTTGTGATTTGATACTCTGTTTCGAATGTAACAGTTTTAATTCGTGTTGCTTACACTCGGCACGATCAATACAGCCAGGGCGTTCCTTACAAAAAATACATTCGCTTGAATTTGATTATCATTGTAATTATACATTGCTTATTTGTTTTATTTTTTAAATTCTTAAAAGAATGAAAATGAATAGAAATATTTTGTCTTGATATGTATTTAGGCTTATGATTTGAATAAAAACTTTGTCATTTCAGAAGAAAACAGACGCGTCGCAGATGTTTTCGAATTGACACAAATACATCGTTTTTGAATGTGTGAAAGAATAACTTTATTTCGCGCATCTCAGCTCGTTTACGCCACCTTCACATAATACTTATTGCATTGAGGTAATTGCCTGCATATTTGCAACTAAAGCGAAGCTAATATTACCCATTCATCTCTCCTGCGTAAGCATTTTGTCAAACCGCAGGTTGACTCACCAGCATGGGTTGAACATTTTTGAGCCTTCCCCTTTTTAGGTCTCCCAACGCCTCTAAACTCACGCTTACGCCTCGCTTCGGCCGTGTCTCGGTGTGCGTTTGTGCAGCGCCGGAGCGCCGTGCAAATGACGCTAACCATAAATTTGTTATAAAACACCTTATATCTTTATACAAATCGCAATAATAAAACCACAAATTTTACAGCCCGCATTGCACAGTGGGAACCGACCACATCCAGCAAACGTTGTGCTCTGCCTTTGGCCCTCCAAACCGCCTCTCCCGCTCCTAACCACAATTGGCAGTCGACAGGCTCGCAAACACATTCACAGGCGTTATGGTTCCTTTGCACCCGTAAATAGGCATTCGGAACCGGGACCTTTCCTGTTGCCGTACGACCAAATGACTAGAAATCAACACGAGCGCACCAACAACACCGAAGCTCACAATGTTCACACTCACGATAACTCGGCCCCTCTCGAGCGTGGTTATTTGGCAAGATGGTGCACGGTGGTGGATGGTGAGCGGTTGGTGGTTTACGGTGCAGCCCACAGCGGTTGGCCAAGGTGTGCTCTGCACGCAAGAAGTCTACTGCAGACCAATTGCGATCTGGCGGTTTACATCGCCTGTGTAGAGCGACTCAACATACGGAAACGTGCAAAAAAAAACAACCAGTTCCTTGACGCAGGTCCCGCCATCGAGCTCCGGGTTTGACTGCTTCACGTAGATTACTTACCACGATTGACTTAGACCTTGGGCTGGCGAGCCTGTTGAGGGGAGAAAATACCAAAACTAAAAAAAAAAAACACACACAGTGCTTGATCACCAACACCATCGTCATGCAATAGTTTTATGACCTCCCCAGTTGCGTATGCCATGAACCTGCGTGACTCCGGTGCCGTGCTCGGTACATTTAAGGTCCCATTACGACGCTCGTGCTGGTGCAGCTAATGTGTTTTATGCTTTTATGACCAAGCATGACTTCACATGGGGCCAATTTTACTCGGGCTCGGGAAACCGTTCCGCAATATTTCCACTACCATCACGGCCGCCATCCGCTTCATATCCGTCTGTCCTGCAGTTGTGCTTCAGTTGTTGGACCCGTTCGTACCTTTGCAGTTTGGTTTACCTTTTGCCGCTATTTCGGATGGAGCCGGATGGAGCTCTTCGGTTTTTATTCTACGGGCGCGGCAGAAAGAAAGAGCAAGTTTTATATGCCTTAAGAAACAAAGGACAGCAGTGGTATCTTTTGGGCGCAATCATTATGATGAATCGTGAAAGGCCAATTGCCCGGGAGGTGTGCGCAATCGTGTGTGAGTGAGTGTATGTTTGCCCACAAGGGCAAGATAAATTGTCTTGTAGGACAATTGCATTGCAAAGAACGTTCTGTCTGCATACGATCTCGTGCGTCAATAATGCAAATGGGTGTACCGTGTGGATTACATCGTGAATAAGAATTCAAAGATCGTGATAAATTCTCAAGCCGTTATTGTAAAACGAAAGGGTGGATATAAGGATCAAATTATTCTAGTATTGTTTTCAGATTTGTGCGCTTCCATTCAAATAATATTTTTAACTCTTTCAACTTATAAAACAATACTGGATCTATTGTATTTTGCTAGCTATGTTATTTCTTAAATTTTGTCATGTGTTTGAAATTGGAAGTTAAATTATGAGTGAATGAATTACATACGCTATTGGCACATTTCTTAGACTTTATACTTGGGCAGATCTGTGTTTGTAAATCGGTGGTGAGTTTTGGTTTATTTTTGAAAATGTCAATGATCAAATTTATCTGATTTTTAAATGTTATGTAATGAAATGTTCTAGAATATCTAAAATCGCGAGAGAGTTTTTACTCAATATATCATATAATTAATTTTTTACAGGTAATAAAACACTAAAATAACTTTTTAATATGTAATTTACTGTCGCACTGTCAAGACCAACCAATTTATTAAATGCAATCGCCTGGATTGAGTCATAAGTGACGATTCTCGTTTTTTTTACAATAAACCTGCAAAATAAGTTTCTTTTATTCAATCTATTGGACAAGATACTGGGAAAATGACAAATGACAAAGCTATTCTAAGCTGAAACACTCCAGCAATCAGTGAAAGTGAACATTATCCTTCCTTATATTGGTTTTTCCTTGTTCAAAGTAATCTCTCGCTTGTATGTCTCTGCTCTGTATCATTTCAATTGCATCAGCTGCAGCTGGATATATGCGAGCGCATAAAGGCTGTACGTATCCACCTATCTCCCGTTGACGACGTGTTGGTTGGTAGATTTTACGGTGCACAGAGGACATGCCACATTCTTGCGTAATCGCCTCGGCTCGGTGTCCCATATGCGAACCTTCCTCGTAGCCGCTGTGAAGGCAAATCGCACATTGCCGTAATCAATATTTATTGTACCACTTTTATTACAATATACTGAAGTTTATGGGCATAATCGAAATAAAGCATACACCCTTTGAGTTATGGCCCACTGTGCCAGCCTCGAACAAGGGACGCGGCTTCGGCTCGGATCGTACTGCAAATGTCAACCTGTTTATTACGTTAGGACTGGTGACGATGCCGATGCAGTGGGTTGCAAGTTGCTTGGCTCAATCCAGCCAACGGGCTACAAAAGTATGATTCATGGAAGTGGCCGTAGGTAATTTGAATCCTACCTGCTGCTCTCGGTTGGGTTTGCTGATGCCTGTGAGTGTGTCCCGTTTGCGCCGCAATAAATCGGATTTCATGAGGAATGCGGGATGGAAATAGGTTTTATCGAGACGCCGTCACCACATTATTCTTCATTTACAAACGTTCAGAATACATTTCAGAACAACAAATCACGTTTAATCATAGAAATTGATGACAAAAACATTCTTACGTTTTCTAATGACAATTTTGGTGATTTTGTTTGCTACCAAATATTCCGTAATACAGTGAACAAATAAAATCAGGCCAATTCGCATTTTTGTTTTTTTTTTTTTAGATACGATTACTGACCAACGAACAGATCTTTACTGTTAGGGAAAAATATCATTATATGATCAAATCATAAATCATGCTTAGACTTCACGGCAATTTAAGCCACGTATTGTTCATATTTACAATGTTGTCCATTGATTTAGATGTCATAAATCAATGTTATTCTTGGGGCCACCGCGTGCGAAGACACGCCAGCAAATGGGAAGTGAATTAATTGACATTGTTTTTTTCTTCTTTTATTTACTTTCTCTTTCCAACAGCTTGCGCAATGCTCGTCACACACCGGAGCCTTGCGGATTCCGGAAAGTGTTTCAAATCTGCGGGCACAAATGCTTCGGCAGCATGAAAGTGAATAAATCAAAGTTATTGTTATTTGCCCGATAAAGTTCAATAAAGTGCGAACCCAGATCATCGGTTTCAATGAACGGTACGGGACAGACCACCGTGGGTCGGGCTAGGATTATCGATCGGCGACCACTAACGGTCCAATTTCCATTCCGTGCCCGTC
This sequence comes from Anopheles farauti, assembly GCA_000473445.2. Classification (NCBI taxonomy): domain Eukaryota; kingdom Metazoa; phylum Arthropoda; class Insecta; order Diptera; family Culicidae; genus Anopheles; species Anopheles farauti. The sequence continues at coordinate 27,421,580 of KI915040.1, forward strand.
TAAGATTTCCCCACGGACATGTGTCGTGAAAATTGGTCATTTCGCTCGATGGCAGCGAACACACAATCACCATCGGCACGATTCGTGCCCACTCCGTCCGGTTCGCCTTTGTTTGGTCTGCTTTAGATTATGGCGATTGCCTCACGGCCATTTATGTGATTGCAGCACTAGAACGAACGAACGAACGAACGAACCGACGAACGTTTCAAAACGCAAGGAAAACATCGAACGCAGATAAAATTATTATCTTTGGCAATAAAATCAGCACTTGGTCAATGTATAAAAGCAAGCGAACATGTAGAAACTTTAATCTAGTCTCGGTTTTATGTGGAGCGTGCGGTTTTCGATGAAAATTTGGTGATCGTCAATGACTAGACCATGCTAGTATATTTGGGTGAAAAAATGTCCGGCGGATATTGATTACTTGGTGGTAATTTTAGCGAATGATGTTATTGAGTTGTTTCGATTTGGAACGAAACACTGGAATCTAAACATAATTTTAATTTGCGTTTCAGCTCAATGAACTCGAGTGAACTAACTCGAACAAACGCAATGAACCTCGCTACAGTTTGTATATGAGTGAAACGCTTGCTTCGGTGTGTTGGTGATAGCAGATTTGGCTCTTTCAAAAAAACGAAAAATAATAAAATCCAACCCTATCAGCAAAGCGTCAGTACGCTTTCAACGAATTCTGCACACCTCAGCAGCAGCACTGTGAACGTGCGAATCCCTGGTGCAAATAATATTATAATTTATTCAACGACACCAAACGATTGTTGTGCAGGTGGTCCGTAGAATAACGGTGAGAATGCCGTGATACGACGAGGATGGTGAACATGGAAAACAGGCGGACAAGACATTCGTTAACAGCGCGCAGGAGAAAGAATTATGACCCGAAACGCTTTGTACCCCAGCTCAAACACTTCGTTGACTTTAGTTCACCTCTCTCTCTCTCTCTCTCTCTCTCTCTCTCTGTCTCTCTCTCTCTGTCTCGGTCTTCCTACTGTTTGACTTTGGTTTTTGTTTCAGGGTTTTATGTTGCGAGGATTTAAGGCTCGGTTCATTCGGTTGAAATGTCAAAACACCTTTTCGTACCACCTTTATCTCGGCACGGAGAGCCACATCGTCACATCTTTAACTTTTCCACGAAACGGTTTTAGTGCTTACTTAGCTTGGTGCTAAGCTGATCAAATTAAGCGCTAACTGAACTTTGGTTCAGCTGTTCTTAAAAAGGGAAACCAATGAATGGGACGCAATCGATAGCTCTTCACAACAGGCGCTTTCATCGTATTGTAATTAAAGCCGACAGATATTGCGAGAAACATCAGCAAATGCTTTACGATAGCACCTCACTTTGAGCCCGTTTGAATTAGGTTTAACGCTTTCGTAATGGTGATTGAATCCATGCGATGAACAGCTTTGTTTCCATTTCAATATTGTTTAGCATTGGGTGTAATAGAGTTGTAATAATTAAGCAAACATTTCATTTAAAAATATACTTTAAAATTACTTTCACTAAAGATGTTTCATTACCGTAGCATCCATGTGATTATTTTACTTAATTTTTCGAACTTGATGGAGATTGGGGATCATTTCACTAACGAAGAATGCTATAAAATAGTCACCGAAGTTACCAAATGATGAAATGATTTTGGATAATCCTAGTTAATGCTTGTTTAACATGTATTTACAAAATTTTGTACTTTTTTGTCCATGTTTTGTATGCTATAGTTCGTCAATCACGATCTAACACGAATTAATTGCTGAGGTTTAAAAAATAGGGGATATCAAAAATAATTTATTTTATTGTCGAGCTCACTTTACAGCCCTTAAATGAATTGCAGGGAGACACATCGCAAGTTTAGTTGTCGTTTATTAACGCAGCGATTTGCAATCCGTAGCGTAAAACGGTTACGATGGAAAGTCATGTCGAATGTGTTACAACGGGTAGGTAACGTTGAGTTCATGCCCATGACGGCGAGTTTCAAGAAGTCCATTAATCCGACCAGCGACAGATGACAAAAACTGTTCCCATTGAATCTTTTTCTTCTTCGGAACGATGTCGAAACTGCTTAATGTGAACCATTCCATCGGAGCTTCAACGGCAACAGCCACTTTTCCATGGCCAAGAGCCTTGAAAACAACGTATGGAAACAAGGCACCATGCATCTTGCATACGAGAATGTTTCGCCTCCGCGGCACAGTCCAACGGATGAAGCATACGAACCGCCTCGGACATAGGAAGCACCCTGGGCTCCAGGGAAAGCTGTGTACGCTTTGTAGCCCTCGAGTTACAACAGCTGCTTCCACGAAAAGGAACAACACCGTGACCAAACAGCATACAAGCCTTCACGGAAGCGAGCAACCGCGACGACTTCGTTTCGTCTGACCATGTTCGTGACCAACCCGATAAAAGGACTATCGCGTTTTTAATGTTAAATTTGGCTTCATTTATATGTGTTTTTTGTTTGCTAAAGTCAACCTCAAGGACGACATTTTTCAACAGATTTTTTTCAAAAATTTGGGAATGGAGATCAGCATTTTCGAACAAATTATTTTTTATCTTTCTACTATTTTTCCTAAAGCAGCAGATGAACCAAGAATACAGCTTCTGTAGAAGAACGGCCAACAGAATGAGTTGTATAATTGCCTCTACTTTTGAGAACAAGCTGGATTCCTCAAAATTATCGGTATTAGGCTACATGTTTGCTAAAAAAATTATTTTGATTTTATTGATTAACCGGAAATCAGGAAAAGTTATTTTTATTTGTAGATGTGTGCTACACAATAAAATATCTTTATGTAACGACCACCTTAAGAGTTTCTGTGAATTGAAATTAAAACGGCTTAAACTATCAAATAAAAACAAATCTTTGCTTCAGAACTTAACATATGGCTGTTTCAGAAATCCATCGTTTAGTTCTTCGCGCCAAACTATCTATTGGAACAATACAAAAAGTAAAACTTATTTGCGATTGTGTTTGAAATATATATTCCAATAAGATGATTTACTATTCACTAGAATATATAGAGTATTGTTTGTTTTTCATAGTCTGTTTTTTATTTGTTTATGTTTCTGTATAGAGTTTAGGCTAGTTTTAAAAGAATAATATTCATTAACTGCAACGGGGTTAAACATAAAATAAAATAAATGAATGAATGGATTGCAAGGCTTACTAACATGATAAGCTTAATAGCTGCAAACGAAATTTTTCATTGATTTTGTTTAAATCATGATTATAATTTTTTTTGGCAATTGCTTTATCATATTGCTTTAAACATATCAATAGAAATTTATATCCAATGTTTATCTTCAGAATAAAGAAGATATCAAAGTAAAGCTTCTGTACAAAAAATTGTTACCATCAATCTTGATTACTTGTTAAAGATTGCAAATAGAACAATTCGGGATCTAAGCTATAGCTGCAAATGCCTCCCTTGTTACGAATCAAACCATCTTTTGGTTTGAATTCCTGACATACGAAGAATCAACGATTGTAAATGTCGTGTGATTTCAAATATTCACCATTCTACACTCACATCCCACCATGCATCGGTTGGAACTGAGATGAACGCTACTTTGGCCCTTTCTCTGGATGCTTTTAATCTCCTTCCATCGCCGACAAATTTTGTGTTTCGTTAGCATTTGAGGTTTTCCCTCCACAATTTGTATCGCTTTAAATGAATTGAATGTCTTCTCATCATTTAGAATACTACGCCATTTGGGTTGAGCAGATCACTTCATTGAGTGCCAATTCGTGTTGAAGCGCACTTAACCGAGGTTTAATACAGTACATAATAGATTTATCAGTATAGATTATTTATTTGTACATGTTTATACCGTCAGCTTCTTTAAAAGATTTTTTTATGCGTAATTTATAACCTAAACTATTTAAAATCTATACATTACTTAAACTTTTCAATCCAAAACCTTTGAAGTATGAGATGAATTTAAAAAGAAGATATCCTTCTTTTTCTATAGCAGCAGATTATTCAAAGCATTTTATTTTGCTTTGTTTCTGATTCCTACCATGGGCTGCAAGAAAAAATCCCCAGATTAAACGAGAAAAAACTGTTCACTTTCAAGGAATAAAAAAGAGTTTCAACGTGGTCACACATTCCAGCTATCCACGCGGACGATCATTTCTGGTGGCGGCTTGTGCTAAAACATTTTTAACCATAAAAGAAGAAAGCTGCTCGACGAAATTGAATCTGACGTGAATTCAAATTAACGTTCCGAATGTTCACCGCATTCGCTAAACCGCGCCAACCGCGCGCTGCAAGTGGAAAAATGTATTTTCACACCCTCGCCACTTTGGTACGGTTCGGTAACACGGCTGGTGAATTTGTGGCAGAGAAAAAGCTGCTGGTGCGAAAATCAAAGCAAGGAAGGAACTTTTTTTTTGCAGCATCACCAGGAAACCCAATGTCAGACACACTTTGTCACTGGTATTGGTGGATATGGTATAAAAGGGATGCAAAAGATTTTCATGAGAATATTATTGCTTCGTTTATCCAATTATGGCTAATATTGTGCTGATACTTGGTTCAGATAAAAATGGATGAAAAACGATACACTTGTAAAACGCTTTTGCAATGTCTGGGTTATATGCCTACCGTTTCTGGTGTAACAAAAAAAAATCTGGTTTAGCTGCTTTCTATCTCCTTATTATTTATTTGAACCTTTATTTGAACTTTTGTTAGGAAATTTTTATTTCGTTTATATAATTCATATATTTATTATTATTATTCTTTGCCGCAAGGGCGTTACGATAACATAAAAAATCCTTGAAATAGTAAAACAATTTAACATGGAAAATGGGGATTGACATTAGGGTAAGGCAGATAGGAGACGAGAAGGAAACAAACTAGGAAGATGTCATAGTCTAACGAAACCAATAACGAATTGAAATCTAATAATGCGCGCAACCAAAAATCGCTGAAGGAAAACCTATCCCTGGATTATTTGAAATATTATTTATAAAAAAGTTTCCATTTTAATATAATTTGTTTATATTGCAGCTTATATATAAATGTTAAGTTTATGGTTTTGATGTTTCATAGAAACAAGAACTTGAACACAAACAACTTTCCAATACCTCATCTAAATTGATGTGCCTCATATTCAGATTTTCTTTTACAATTTCTTAACACGGTGATTGATAACGTGAGTTGTTATGATATTACCAGTTTTAGTGCTTTTTAGCTCGCTTCGAATGTATTGAATGTGTTAGTTTTGGATCGTAAACAAAGTAATGATAGCTACAAGATATAAAAAGGTAATTGAAATCAGACATCCTGACTTCAATCCTGCAATTTCAATCATTTTTAACTTGAATTACATATAAATGTAAGCAGAGGCAAATTATTTTGTGCATAATTCTATTGAAAAGAGATACTCCTTGTTTTATGTAAATTTATCTGCTTCAATTTTCCTGCGACATAGAGAACAGCAAAAAAGGTATTGTATACACTTGCCCATATATATGAAACGTTCGGTATATCTTTCCATTTAACTTCCTGTCGCATCATGCTAGAAAGGCGTGAGGAATGAGCCATGTGTGTTTTACCAGTGATCCGTAACAATCCGGATAAGAAACTTGCTCGACATCGATGGGTCGTCCTGCGATGGCTGGTAAACAAGACTCTATAGCGTTAAAAAATGAAAACTTTTTTCTGTAAAGATGTTTCACGCTTTGTAGACATTGTACGTAAAAAAATGAATAGGTTTGAACGTCAGAACAAAAGTATCGTTACGAAACTACAATGGTTATTGCATCTTGTTGAGTTTGTTCGGACATGTAACATTACATTTCAATTGGGAGTTGACTAAAGGTTTAATAAATTTGTCGCACGAATTACGCACAGGTTGCAGCAAATGATGGAGTTACTAGAAATTGATGAAGACGCGTTCTACAAAGTTTTTCAAATTGTTCAACTACAGATTCAATATAACTGCACAATTTGAAATTTCAGCATTCTTTTAAGTTGCTTTTGCTTGTCCAAGAAATTTGCTTGTCCATTTGTAATCAAAGCTTCTTTTTCTTACCATGAAAAGCTAAATTCACGTTTAACGTATGGTTACCACACCAGGATGTTTACGGATTGCATGTTTTTACGTTTATTGGCTACACGAGTCGATAGGGAAGTTATCAAAACAGTTGACGAGCAAAATATTTTACCTTTTTTCCATTTTATCTTTTCTTCGTTGGACGCTATCCCATACCAGTCGTTCCGTGGACGTTTTCCATCTGCTTTTGTACGTGAATGTACCATGACCAGGTCGCCATGTGAGGAAATTCTGTTAACAGGAGAAAAGAAGCTCAATATTGCGTTAAAAATCAATTTATCAAATGCCACTTGCTTTCGGTTCAATGGCACCTACTGGCCGTGGCAGTACTTACACGGCTGGTTTACCGCTGAATTGTATTCTATGGAAATATTGGCTAAAGCGATGTGCAATCTGTGACAAGTTGGAAGTGATTTATTGTTCGTTTACGCCTAAATTGAAGCATCGATTTGGGAGTGGACAAGTTGATAGTCCCTGCAGATTGAGCTATTTATTGTTGGTGTGAGATGTGTTCGTTTGTACTGTTAAAATTGTTTGATTATTAATATATAACTCTTACGAACATAGGGCTGTTTTGTTAAGTTTTGTATAATATATGTGAGCAATGAAATTGTAATAAATATATAATTTTAAAACTTAAAATCATATTTAATTTTATACATTTTTTTCTCTAGAAACCCAGTTCTCCAATACTGTATGATTTCTTTAAACTTCATAATAATTTAAATACTTATTATTTATTATTTGTCCAATACCATCGATACACAATCTCGAGTTATTTAAAAGCTCTCTGCCTGGGTATTCGATTATATAAACCAATTGCGTCAGAGATAACATTGAAAGAAAAACTCTTGAGTAACTTTTACATTATGTGCTGCTAATGTGTTTCAAACAACATCAACGTGCACTTAAAGTGTAATGTACAATTTGTGTCTAAATGCAACTTATCCAATGGTTTTTTCAATTTTAACTCGTTGCATCAGTGATTTCGTGACCGTCGTGAGCTATGGTTCGACTATGATCGAGCCAAAAACAGTTGGTTGGTTTTTGCTGTCGATGACAGCGGTGTATAGCTATTGCATACTTGTTCATGCAAGAGAACCTCCTGTGTTTAGCTTAGTTGGTGCCAACATAAGCTTGATTGAAATGGAGCAGTTGGATCCGGAAACGTTCCGGCACATTGATCATAAGTACGGCCGCTGTATTCGCGCAGACACGCATTATACATCAGGGGTGCTGAACGTTACGATCTACTGTACCACTGGAATACATAAAAACGTCAGACATCTTTACTGGAACTCAACATATTACAGTTTTTTGATAGAAACGCACGAGGTTAACAATAAGACCATTGGCTATGATCTATCTATTTGCCAAAAAGAAAACGAC
>KI915040.1:27429450-27456099 GCA_000473445.2 Anopheles farauti
TCTGCAATGCGATACGATTCAGACTGTCTTTGTGATTTCAAGTTTCATATAATCATCTTGCTGTTAGATTACATGCCCAGATCAAATATCACCACCGCTGCTTCATTTCTGAATGACAAATACTACAGGATTGGCATGGGAATTGGTATTGTAATAGTTGGCGTGATACTTTATTTATCGTATACTTTGTGTAAGAAAATGATGATGTAATCCAAAAGAATGAAAGCATATGGTAGGAATGCTACTGGAAGTCATAATAAATGAAACAAGAATAAAATTGATTTCAATATGCTGTCTGCTAGACTAGGTTCCTGTGTTCCAACGCAAATTAATGTTAAGTTGAAATTGAAAGCCATGAGAACTCATGCAAACGTTTACTTGATTCATATTATTGTGTGGACAAGTTGTATACGTGATTAGTTGCTACCATTTAAACCCTACCAAATTGTTTTGAATGAGAAGAAATTTAAGTTTTTCTTATCACGTATCATCTAGTTCCAATACGATCGTATAGTAAAAGAACTGTTATAAATTATGTGAAAGAATATGTGTAGGGTGGCCCAACGTGTAGTAGTATGGAATCCTCCATGATTCCATTTGGAGGAGTGACTAACCAGATAAGGAGGTAAAATAATCAGTCTAGGAAGCCGGATATTAATCGGCAGGCATGACTTCGGTCGTCACGCCAAAGTGAAGAAGAATATGTATAGAATTGAACTTAATTAACAAGAAAAGATCTCTAATCAAGAAGTTTGGTGTAATCAACATATCCGTTTAAATTGTACTTTAGGAACATATTACAAAAATAATAACTCAAATATGCCAGATAATCATGAACACACCGAACGTTCGAAACTTTTCGTTAACCTCGTAAATAGTAAATGCGAAGAGACTATGAGTATCACAATGAGTATTATGCGCATGCGCGCAATGACTTGATACTGGGAAAAAACTTCTACAAACTTTTATTATGGCGCTTATCAACACGAATTGAAAGTAATCATTAGAAATAATTCCTAGTTATAAAACTATTGGTTCAATGATTCAAGATGATCAGTACGATAGCAAACATGATCCGAAAATCAGTAGTACTTTTGCTAGCAACGTGTTTTGCCCTTGTTTGTAGTTATTGTGAAACAAATATCGTTAAAGAGCCTCCTGAAATGGAGTTGCTTAGTTCAAACATAAGTCTAGTCACACTCAATGACTTACAACACAAAACTTTTAAATGGATCGACCACTGGTACGGTCGTTGCCTTCGATCTGACACTCGATATAAACATGGCATACTCAACATTACTACGTACTGCGTTCCTGGGACTAATCAGTTCCACGATACTATCTACTGGAATACATCGTCATTGTACATGGAAATGGATGTAGTTTCCAAAAACAACAATATTACTGGTTACGAACTGTTTCTTTGCAATAAATCCAATAAGTTAAGTGGTTTATACTCCGTGAATGTCCCTAGAAATGATTCGAAGATACTTACCACAGCTAGTTATATGCTCTACGAAGAAGATTGTACTTGCACCAACAGTATTACCATCATCTTGAAGCTTTTAGATTTTGTTCCCAAGTCTGCTCAAGAGCAATCATACACATCAGAACAGCACATATTATCTTTCCGAGATAGATATTTTAGAATTTTCATTGGTGCCGCGATTATGTTGATCATAGTCATTATTTTTGTTGTGTGCTCATACATGTGAGTTTGTGGGCCTTGAAATAATCCAAAAAAGCCAAGTGGCTAACAAGAGACCAAACAAGACCAAGAATAGAGGTATGACTTTTATTTAATGATAATTCATATTCATTCACATTTCATATTGAACAATTTGGTTGTCATCATTGGAAAATTTTTGTTCTCTTCATTTCATTTGTTCTCCTCATTAAGTCTAAAAACAAATGTTAAAAATTTTTATGGTTCGTTGAAATTCAGTGATTTCACTTGTATTTTAAGTTATTTCTCAAAACTGATGCATCTGATACAATTTTTATCAATCAAAAAATAATTTGAGGATATTTATTTTAGGAGCAGCATATGCATATTAACATTGCGGATTGAAACTTTGTAACAATTTTTCTTTTGCAAACTCGTTTATTACAGGCTAAAGGATGTGGCAAACAACGAACCAATTGATTATATTTATTGCGATAAGAAGAAAAAGAAGAGCATTAAACATTTGTGGTACGAGTTGACTATAAGAAAACGGTACCGAGAGAAACAATAATTTAATATTGTATAATAATAATCCTTTGTTTTTTTTATTTATACTAAAATATAGAATGAAAATATGGCGATGAAATATTAAAGAAAATATGAGTGACTAACCAGCCATCGGAAAATATTACTTCGATCTTTACGCGCGAGAGAAAAAGAACGAAAGCGTGTTAGTGGATTATGTATACACTTTTTACAAAATAATTAATAATAGGAGGCCTTTTTAACATGTTACCACATCGTTCAGCTCACTTCAGATGTGACGCGTTTGTGTATATGAAAAATTTGTATGATTAATCAGTAAACGGGATTGTAATGAAGGTGTGTGATTCTTTAAAGGCGCTTCTAATGTAAACATTTATCGTGTCTTTATGAGTTGAGCGACAAACCGATAAATTTCTCTTTTACACGATTGATATTCATCACTTTGTTCAGAATAGTGCAAAATCAAACTAATATAAACTAATGATGTTTCCACTAGTATTTGAACTTATGAAATGTATCATAAGTTTTTCATTGGATTAAAAATCATACATTGATCCTCGTAGCCTCCATCGTAACCAATTGATCTTTGGGATGTAGCTCCTACACCGTTTAGATCAGTTATTACACGTGCACAGGAACTCCTTTCTTTCGGTTGAAATCTCATGCCTCAACTAGCTACATGCCATAAATTATAAGCCATAGACAGATTAGTAGACGAAAATGCGAGACAAATTCGAACTACATACTGTTATGTGCACCGAAAAAAGAGTCCTCAACTGCGTTCTAAGTGACAAAGAAACCAGTTGCAATTACAGGTTCAGTGGAGATTCCAAAACGCTTATGACATAGGAAATCTGCTGGTAATTTCGACTTTTACAACTTTATGAAATCATACAAGCAAATGATAGGCTGACATGCATTCTACAGGTAAAAACTTTTGGATCAATGTGTTACTAATGTGATCAACTTTTTACATTAAATCTGAGGAAATCGTTAACAATGGTTTTAGAGTCTTTATGATTCAATGAGTTAGCAGTAACCCTTCAAACATGTACAAGAAAACAAGTGTTCAGTGGTTGGTCGTGTGGATGACAGTAGTTCATAGTTTATGTGGACTTTACCCTGAAAGAGAGCCCCCCGTGTTTAGCTTGGTTGGTGCCAACATAAGCTTGATTGAAATGGTTGACTTGGATCCGGAAACGTTCCGGCACATTGATCATAAGTACGGTCGCTGTATTCGCGCAGACACGCATTATACATCAGGGGTGCTGAACGTTACGATCTACTGTACCACTGGAATACATAAAAACGTCAGACATCTTTACTGGAACTCAACATATTACAGTTTTTTGATAGAAACGCACGAGGTTAACAATAAGACCATTGGCTATGATCTATCTATTTGCCAAAAAGAAAACGACTTTTACGGTGTACTACAACTTAACACTTCCTATATATTTCTTTCTGATTTTGCTAGAGAATCTGCAATGCGATACGATTCAGACTGTCTTTGTGATTTCAAGTTTCATATAATCATCTTGCTGTTAGATTACATGCCCAGATCAAATATCACCACCGCTGCTTCATTTCTGGATGACAAGTATTACAGAATTGGCATGGGAATTGGTATTGTAATAGTTGGCGTGATACTTTATTTATCGTATACTTTGTGTAAGAAAATGATGATGTAATCCAAATAAATGAAAGCATATGGTAGGAATGCTACTGGGAGTCAGAATAAATAAATCACAAATAACATGGAATCAAATATTTTGCCTTCTTTTTGTGGTTTCTGCATTTCGTTACACATGACTCATAAGCCACGAAAATTCATTCGGAGATATGCTTGGTGTGTATTAAAGCTTGAGCATTTGGAATGTTGTGAACTAAAGTTCTCCCAAGTAAAAGATTATAATATTGTTATTTGCTGCATTACTAGACGATCTCTAATTCTATAAACATGCAACGTTGAAATGGGGTATGTTTTGTACACTAAGATAGAATGAAACGCACAGGTAATACAGTAATCACGAGTATGTCATGGTTCGAACTTATCTCTACCTATAAATAGGTTATTTTAAATCGTAAATCTATTCCTCACGTTAATTGGTATAACATTTTTTTTTAATGAAGCTTGTATGTGATAAAACTCTCGAATTGAATGTTTCGTTCAGATCGGATTTTAGCTGAATTTAAAAGCGCTATAATAATACAAGCAGAAGTAAAGATTTCGATAGAGAGAAAAAAAACTCCGAAATAAAACTTAAACATAGTTGTACATAAAATTTCAGCAATACAAGATATCAAAAGTTACAAGTAACTATGAATTCCTATTGAAAACCTCATCAACTTCAATTTCCTTCAATCATTAACTTCAATTTCCTGTAATAAGTTTTATACTTTCAGAATGTTACATAATAACTTTGTCATCACCGACAAATAAATGCCATTATTTTGATTGCATAATCATTACTATATTTTCTCGTGATAAAACCATTCGTTCCTTCATTCAAGATATTCAGTTTTAAAGCAAACATGTTCCGAAAATCAGTTGTACCTTTGCTGGTAGGATATATAGTCGTTGTTCACAGTGATTGTTCGCGAAATACGATCGAAGAGCCTCCTGAAATGGAGCTACTCGGTTCAAACATAACGCTCTTCACACTCAATGATATACATCCGGTAGCTTTTAAATGGTTCGATTACCGGTACGGTCGTTGCCTTCGATCTGACACTCACTATAAGGATGGAACACTGGACATTACTACGTACTGCGTTCCTGGGACTAATCAGTTCCACGATACTTTCTACTGGAATACATCGTCGTTGTACATGGAAATGGAAGTAGTTTCCAAAGACAACAATATTACTGGTTATGAACTTTTTTTTTGTGATCCATTAAGTCAGCATATGGGGCTGTACATCGTGAATGTTTCGAAAAATACTTCGAAATATCTTGCCTTTGGAACTCCTGTGCTCTATGAAGAAGATTGCTTTTGCACCTACAGCATTACCATCATAATTAAGCTGTTAAATTTTGTTCCCAAGTCTATTAAAGAGCATGCGCACACTCCAGAGCAGAACATTTTGTCTTTCAGGGATAAATGTTTTAGGATTTTCGTTGGTGCCGCGATTATGATGATCATAGTCTTTCTTTGCGTAGCATGTTCATATTTTTGAACTAGTGTGTTTAGAAACGTAGCTGCCTGTAACATTAGAGATATATTTGAGTTGTAGGAGGAAAATGTGCTTGTTCAAAATTTAAAATAAAATGAATGAATTTCATGTAAAACAAATTGGGGTTTTATTTATAATTAGATGATTATTGTAATTTTAAAATTTATTTCATAAACAGATTTTAATGAAATGGTTGACAACATGATATTGAAAGGAATTTATCATGATAATTTATATTATTATGCAATATATGTTTTGATCAAGCATGATAGCAGTAATTAAACAGTGAGATTCTGGTTTTTATATCATTATGTGATTGATTTAATTTTAAAAAGTTATTTTTCACGTTGTTTATCAGTTTGGTGCCCAGTTTCTGCAGGTCAGTTTATATCCTATATGTTTTGCAGAATATTTGTTCGTTTTACATTGATTCTACTGATCTTTAACCAAGCAATGTTTGTTGTAGTAGATGTTGATAAAATTACTAATATATTTATACTAGATAACAATGTATAAACATGCAATAGATGGTAAGCGAAAGCACAGAAGTTACAATTTTTTATTTATTTATTTAAAGGAATAACGGCCTGGCGATATTGCCATATCAGAAGCTATAATTAACATTGAAGGATTTAATACATATCACGGAATCTTAATTATCAACGAAGACGATGATGTTATTTTGAAAACAAACTTAGGACAGATAAATGCTGTTTTGAGCTTATATTACGCAGTTGACGAAAGCGTAGGGGCAAAAATGAACCGTTCAACATGAATAAAGTTAGAGAATAAAGCTTTTAATTCGGAAGTGGAATGTATTGGTTTGTTGGGATGAATATTTTTCATGTTGTAAATTTTTTTACAATAAGGCTCTTCTTGGTTTGTGTAGTTTTTAAACGATTACTTCGTACGTCCAAGCAGGGATAGGCTAATTGGTGAGCTTTTGCACTACAGAAGGGATCGATCCAGTTTCGCTTTGAGATGCTAGGTGAGGGCTTTTGTACAATACATATAACTCGAAATATATGCAGTCATGATTGTAGACATCAAAGTATCCCCGGATCTATACGGTATGGTTATGGTTTATATGAAGTTAGAAAAAAACCTATTCGTGTTGAATGGAAAGTATAATAATAGATAGCGTGAATGATGACAATGCTTCGTCAGCGTTTTATTTGAAAAGTACACTTTCCCACTTAGTTTAGCCAAGATGCAGATTATCGCAACTCACTTCAATTCCATTAGTTATTCACTAATCTTATTTTTCAGGTCATACTTCGGTTCAGAATAGCATCAAACTGCATGGTGTTTACCGACTACAGCCAAAAAAATGACTTCTAATGGAAACAATGGCAGATGTCTGAGTAAGCCTAGACACCTCAATTTTTAACCCTAAGGTCATAGCTAGCTATTTAAAAAAGATTCTGGGTGGAAAAGGCTACGTGAAGCGGCTTGACGAATGTAAGCAGCATTGGAGTCCGCCAAACTGTCCGCTGTACGAAGAAATAGCGTTTTATATATCGCTTGCAAAGATGGATGAAACACAAAAGCTAGGCCTCATCTGACCCTATCCTGCTGTCCTTCTAGTCGCTTGGGAAAGCACACTATAAATCATTTCAAAAGTAGAGGTAGTAGAAAAAATTAAACAAATTTTGTGAATTTTATGATATACTGTATTAGTTCAAACATTCCTTAAGTGAAAATTTTTTCATTATTTTGAGTCGTGTATTGTTGAGCCACGATTTATGTGTACCGATAATGTATTGCATTTTTATTTCACAAGTTGTCAACCCGATTGGAACATGCCAGATACACTAAAAGACTAATTTTGTAAGTAATTGACTGATTGAATCGACTGATATTGTTTTGCTACATAATTTGAAAACTTATTATCTTCCTCCCTTCTTGCAAATTACTTTAGGCTAGACCCTATTTTTCCACAAAAAACATACCATAGTCATAACAAATCAATTGTTTTTATGATCGCAGCCTCCTCAATCATATTTCGATTTCGTTCATTCTTCAAATGTGAGCAAATTTCATGAAAAAGCTCAGCGGAACACAAATCGGCTCAAATTATCTACAAAGCCAACATCGAATTGCATTTTGAACTCATCAATCTTCATTTTCAACGATGATTGCAAATTGAAATTTTGTGTGGTTTGCGATTCCTTGCGTTTACTTCGAAAACGATTACGCTCTCCCATTGCTGGATCCTGCCTGGAACGGCGCTTGTCGTGGGGTCGATGAGGGAGATAATCTCAACTCAGCCAGTTGCAAATGTCCAAATTATCTTTCTCTTCTTTATTATTAAAATTCCGTTGCCATGATTGTCAATTGAACAGGCTCTTTAGGCCGATTTGATTACTTTCGCCCTCGTTCGCTTATAAATGTAGACACTTTGAATTTGAACATTGTGATGTTATCGTTTGCTGTTGCCATTGATATTTATAAAACTGTGGTTACTCGTTTGAAATCAATTGAAAGAAAGTAATCTGGAGCAAAATGCTGTCAGCGCAATTGCAAACCTGTGATATTGCAGAAGGAAAGAATGAAATTATTGCCATTATTGTTACCAGTTTGGTGTTTTGTTATTTGAAACTATCATTTCACTTCAATTCATCATTATGTTTTTATGCATTTAGCTAATAGGTCGAATTACTATGCTAATAGGTGTTCTCAAATTCGTGTTGGTTGTTAAGTTAATGTATTTGAAAACTCCAAAATATTGATGTACTAGATACCCTACCATTGAAATAACGAAAAAGATTCACCTTAACATAAAGCAGATGCATCGTTTTCTTAAACAAGGTGTGTATTTCGATTTCAAATCGCCGTGGTGTTGTGCGCTTAATTGAAATTGAAATATTAACGAGAATAGCTGTATGCAGATACCCCAAACATTGGCTAGAATATTGGCCAGACTATTGCAAGTCTTACCTGTTGCCGTAGTGGTTTCGACGATAAATATTCAATGACCATATAGCTGGCCTAATTGCCAAGGCCGGACCAAAGCCACTTACCGAAAAGGGTTCCAAACGGATAAATCAACCACTGAACCGACGACCCACCCACTCAGCTAGAGAGCGGGAGCATCCTTATTGTTTGATCGCTTTCGATTGGACCGTAATATTGTGCATCAAAAGGCTCTTGAGCAAATCGCCACCCTCCTAGCTGCTGTCACACAAGTGGTCTTCTGGTCCGAGCAAGAGCCTAGAGCCGAGAAGTACTTTAACACCAGAAGCGTCTGTATTGAGCACAACAGCGAAGACACTAATTCCTGGACATAAGAAAATGAGAACATAGGGAGGTGTAGAGTTACTTCGACAAAAGTTATAACCACGGAGAAGTGAAATCAATTTTATTGTGTTGCATTTTTTAAATAATTTTGAGGTAAGTATGAACAACCCATGAACAAATTCTGATATGTTTTGTAACTACAAGTTTTTATCTTCAAAATGATTTAACTGTTTAGAAACATTTATTCTGTATTTAATCTATCCAACATTGTTTTTGCAACGATGTGTTGCTACTGAAAGCAAAAAGTACCAAAGATGTGCGTGTAACAAGCTGCGAAAGCAGAAATCACGTCCCAGATTGTCTCCTCCCCTCCACTAGCAGGAGCGGAATGAAATTAGCAACAGTCACGATTGCACGACAGACAAAAAACTTGTGCCTATGATTGTCATTTCACCATTCCACTCGAACTTACCGAAAGCAGCAATGGTAAGCAGGAACGTCGCCAGACGGAACGCAAAACTAAAAGAAGATAAACACGAATGTGTCCAAAAGTAGCACGTGCATGGAGTGCAGGAAGTGTGTCTTTCGATCGCAACGAACACCAGAACCGGAACCAAAGAAAACAGCAACTTAGGGTCCAATTTATCTGATCTACTCGATACTCCTCTGCAACAATTCCTTATTCTACTATTCGTAGAACTAAACACAAGGAAAGTTGGGAAGAAAACGATGAACGGTGATTTGTTTAGCATTAATTAACACCGATCAGTCTAATTAAGTGTAACAAGTTGGGATTATCGGATGAATCGACGGAAAAGCTCACGATTCTTCGTGCGTTAGTGTTGGTGCAGTTTGAACGTGATTCTCGCTAGGGACTTCGTTTGCAAGAAAACAAATTTTTTACTTCGAAGTTGAACCAAGAGCGCGGTTAAAGTTGGTTAAGCATCTGGTGTACGAGTTTATGAACCAGATAAGGTTCTTATTGTCACCGAAAGCGTTCCTTATCCCTTACACACCAAAGCGCGCCACCTGAAAATAACATGTTTCGGGTGCAAGGACACAAAAAACTTGCCGACATAATTCTTCGTGTCTACCTTATCCGAGAAAATCATGAATTAGAGACCGGTGGTAATGAAACGTTTCATTATTCAAATTACCTGGAACCTTTTTCCCCTTGAACTACCCACCGGCCTGGAAAACCACCGTCGCAAAGTTCCATTGGGTCGGTGGTCCAATCTTCGTTTAATATTCGCTTTCATTCACGGCTTTTTGATTTGTATCTTTAAATATCTTGTGCCTTTATTGGTAGCAGTTTTACTTTGAACATACACACGCACACGGACAGCAGACGCCCTTTAAAGACCGACCGAACTTAAAACGAATTCCACACCGAAGTGCAAAATGGCGGGTTTTTTCTGAGCTCCACCAAGTCCCGCTCACATGTGATCTAATCGACACCAACCATCGCGTGGCAACAAATTTGTCCGAACCACATCCGCGATGCTTAAACTTCATGTTGTCGTTGGCAAAAGGTGTCATTTGAAGCACGAGAGGTGTAAAGTTCTCGCTACTAGCAAGTTGGAATGAAGTTTCATAAGGAGAATCGAAAGAGGCTCCACCAAACGGAGCAAAATTCATAAAGCAAAACAACTCGTGTGGGTTTAGTACGGAAACGTAATAAAAGCGAGCATGAGGTTAGCTTTTCCGGTTGGACTGGCTCCGATTCTAGTGTAGCTATTCTTTTCGTACCACGCACCATTCCTACCGGGGCCGTATTAACGACCCGATTTCCTAACCACACCTGAGGGAACACCCCTTGAGCCGTAATCCATTTTGTTTTTCACCCCGCTTCTGCCGGCTGTGCATTAGAATGCTACTTATTTTTAATCGCGATAGTGAGCCTCGAGAGGTCGCCCGCTATCGTGACGGTACGAATTAATCGCGCCGGTACGAATCACTGCTGCAACGGAAACGGATGTACAATTTCGGGTGCTTTTTTCCTTTCTCTTTTCTCGTTTTACTTTTTCTTCTGCTTTCGTGGTGCAAACGAGGTCACCTTAAGCTTATGTAAATTGGTCGTCCATTATTGGTCGAGAGGAGGTTTTCTTGCCTTTGAAAATGTCTACCAACTACCTGCATGCCACGATAGCTCTCAATGCATGCTTTTCAACTGCCAGTTCTTATTTGCATGCTGTGCTGTGGTGGTGTTGGGGCCGAAGAACATACAACACTCATGACACCTTCACTGACGTGATAGTGTGATTGCACCGCTACAGGAGCCAAATTTGCATGTGCCTATCTTAGAGACAAATAGCTTATCTTAATTGAGCTTAGCTGGTGCTGCTTCTTTCAGTGCCCGCGATTTGTGACACACATGGGCTCTTGCCAAAACTGCTAACCTACCAGCAGTTTCGCGGTTTGTCTTAAATTAAATCTTTCAGAGCTGCTAATACATGTCGTTTAACCAGATTCTTCACTTTTTTGGTCACCTTATTTGCATTCCTTGAGCAAGGTACCATTGAAATTCATCATTTTCTTCAGCGGAAACATGTTGGTAGCGAAAAGAACATAATTTATGAATACAATAGATTTGATGACACATTTACGCAAAAATATGCAAAAGTACGTTAATCGAAAAACTCACCAACAAAAGCAAGGATGAATAAATCGTATTGTTTTGTCATTAAATGTTTCACTAGTCGCTGATGTTTCACACCATTCTTTGTCAAACTTTTTTGGTTAGCAAAGTTATACAAAATGCATTTACGATCAAGCTAAAGAACAACAAAATTTTCAAATTTTCAAAAAAGTCAGATACAACAAAATTTTCTTATTCAAATTAGTATTTCATGAAAATGTTTGCACAAAACTTTTCTAAGGAGCATGAACATGGAAAAGCATGTGCATCTTCTGCATGTGTTTCATTCTTAATTTTCAATCCAATCCAACACTCCAAGCAAATAATTCCAGCAATTTTCTAATTGCACTGTTCGAATCTCGGTTCATCATTGAATCCACAAAACGGAACCTCATTATCTCAACCGGTACACACTTCCTTCTTCCACCCGCGCCCTTCGAAGCCGCACTTTGAGCAATGTTGGGAAAGTTTTTCAATTAGAAATTTTGTTGATGCTTATTACGCACGACACGCCTCTCAGCTACGTGCCGAAGCGTCCGGGAATCATAACAAGCTAATGGAAATCAAAACTTGTGCCATGCAGAGCGATCGGCCACAAGTGGATATGGACTGGAGAAAACGGCAACCGGTTCGATGCTAGTGGTTGCAGCACAACACGACATCGCCACCGGGGTTAGTGGGAGTGCATTTCTGTTTTTATTTCACACGGTGGGTCGGTCGGTGGGGTTTTACTCTGTGTTTTTGTCCTACTGCCTCACTGGATCATCTTCCTGTTTTATTTTGTATTTATCCACCCGACCCCCAGACATCGTCGGACGCCGAAGTTTCCGATTCGCGCCTGCACAATGGAACCTGAAGAAAACAAGCGTGGTGAAAAATCCCGAAACTTTATCTAACAGAACCACGCACCACTTGGAACGGATGTGCTGGAACATCGTTGCCAGTCGTGCTGGATGGTGGATAGTGGAAGTTAATAAACTAATTTAAACTGGGAGAAAACTTTACCACCCAGCGGCCTGCCACCCGCTGTTTTTCTGCTTCATTCCACACAGCGCGTCATACGCGCAAGTTCTTTGGTTCCACGTCGTTCGTGAAAATGGATGAATTAGTTCGGCTCTGTCGGGGGTATAAGAACTATGGCGAAATTTAACCATACTCGTGACATTGTGGTGATAATTTATGTGTGTTGTTTCATTTTTTGCGCCAACCTTTTCACGCAACAACAACAACGATTAAAATGTGTTCCTTTTCTCTGTTTCGCTCTTCAAGTTGGAATGGAAGCATACAGGGGACATAATTTTTGGTCACACTTTGTCAGCAAAATTAATGACAATTTTTCACTTCCGGATGCAACCACTTGAAACATGTGCTTGGCGGTGGTTCAGTTCAGCATTATTAGAGACAGAAACAAAATAATCTAACTGTAAAAAAAAGATTGAAATAAGCGATTAAACTTAAATGCAAATAATGTGATCATTACACTTTGCAGTGTAATAGTCAAGCATATAGAATTCAATTTAAAATTCGTGATAAACCTTAACTCCTGCGTTTGCAATCAATATCTTGAAATCGATGCCGATGGGACAATTTTTCACCCTAAAACAAAGCAATCGAGGTGAACAAATGCGAAAAGTATCATCAGATGAGTGACGTAAATTGGTCAGCTGATGGACGTGTTCGTATGAATGAATTCCGATTCCTTTTATTGTCACACACTATATTTTGAGTGAAGTGATCGTTCCACTTATATTTTTCTGACAACATTCAATCAATCCTTCCACTTCGATGTGTTTCCGACATGCTTCAATTGCTTCGAACTGAAGAGGAACCTTTGCAAAGCATAGCACGCAAAATGATTCCACAAATAGTCGCTCCTCTTGCGTGTGTCATCCAAAAGATGTTTCTTCGTTTTGGAATGTCGCCTGAATTGTCGTTTTATTTAGTGCTCTTCCCGAACCGGACTTTCAGGAAGATTATTGCTTCGTAAACTTCCCACATAAGTGACCAGCCCTCGGTAGGAAGCAAATGCATCGCATGCAGCCTTCTGTCTGAATAGATGCGCTGCATTGAAATAGTTGTGTTAGGGTGGACGAGAGAAAATGTGTCCTTGCAGGCATTCCATTCATGGTAAAGCTATAAAGAATGCATGTTTGCTGCTGGCCAAAGGATTGCTAGGGAAGGCGAACGAAAAGGAGAACGTGGCGTGGGGTGCGAGTGGAGCCGGATTTATTCTGTCATGGATCAACGTCATCAAGGAAATGGAAATTTGCTTCTGGAAGTATATTCTACGGATAGCGTACAACTATATAAGGCATTGCACAATCTCTGCTCTTTGTTTTCATTTTGTTCCACGTGATTTGATATTACTTTGCATAAAGTATTCGTTTTGAATGAACGACTTATGACTTAAGGAGCGTTCGAGAAAGAAGTCTTTCAAAGGAAGAAAAAATATTTACTTTTCATTCCAACCAATACCTTTACTTAGTTCCTTTGAATTGTGAAAAATCTTGCACAGCGTATTATGCTATTGGAATTGGTATCATGGTCAATAAACTGACCCAAGAGGATCGATAATCAGTTTATTATCCGATTTTTATTGAGTATAGAGTACAATCATAATGGTTTATGAAGCATAATATATTTTTAGAAGTCAGTTGTTCGCACAAAAGCATTGATTTTTCAAGATATATTATAATTAATAAAGGGTATTGATTTTAAAAACCCTTCAATACTTTCTCCCGCACTCTTAGATCGATGCTTTTGCTGGAAGCTATAAATTTTTATCTCTCTTAGTAAGTTTTCACACTGTCATGGTCGTGCGGCTTGAGTAAAAAATCACAAAAGCTCGTGATCTGGTTCCCGTCTAATCCTTTACCTCATACACCTTTTCATAAAATGTTATCCACGCGTTGCAGATTCAGAAAGTTGCACGAATCTGGAGACATCACCTTCTTATCAGCCTCTGTAACCGTTCGCTTTTCCACTTGCTTTTCTACGCCACGAGGTCAAATGAAACACACTCACACGGTGCCGTCTCAACGACCCCGAACTCTTAATTGCTGATGGTGCGATAGCATTCAGCTCGTATTAATTGGTTATTTATCACCCGCTAAGCATCTTATGTCATCTGCTGATAAACGACCACATTAAAAAGCCCAAAAGCGGTTACATGGTGCAAACGCAACGCGCCTGAAAAAGCTTTTTTTCCTTTGAAAAATCAAACATTAAGTAAAAGATGCCAAACAGAGTTTAAAAGACATGTTCTAAAGAAAAGATGTTTCACGCTTTTCAGATGGGTGACGAAGAATATGAACGATGGTGTTAATGCTGACGCTGGTGGCTTCGTGCTGTTCGCAATTCTTATTTTTTTAAGCATGTCATACATACATTTTAGATATTTTCGAAAATGGAATACATTTCTATTAAACTTTTCTTTTAAATAATGGTAACTTTAATGAACTTATAAATCACGAACGACAAAAATTTGTTTAGTTCTGCCTTGAATTCAAACCATGATTAAAATCTCTTTTCCGCTTACAATACAAGCTGCTTACTGTGAAACATTTGTCCGTAGTTTCACCTCGACTTGAAATAAAACGCTCCAAAGCACACCAAGCATTCAGTTTCACTTTTGTTTGTCTTTAGCACCACATCAGGCATCATCATCAACCGACCACAAACAGGTAAATGTGACGTTTTCCCACCCAAGTGTAAACCATTTTCATGGTGCAATTGAAAATCCTTTTCGCTTTCACATGCCAGGATCATGTGTGCCTAGGGTAACGTCCTTCTCTGGTGACGCACACGGGCAAATCCCAGACACCGTGCGCCCGGTGGGCCTGGTGAGCACGGTTTGTTTTATTTTCCCGGTCAACATAATTCAATCAAAAGCCGAGCCATAAAACACCAAAAACTCGCAATTAATTGACACCACAACATCTGTACGGGATGGAAATCAAATTACGGTATAAATCAAATAAACGGTTGAATTAAACCTGACACCATGCGATACGATCCACCTGTCCCGTCGTGCTGACTCCTCACCAACAAAGGCACACATTTCACATGGAACGATTGTTGGAAGCGATGAAGGGCAGCACAAATAGGCAGAAAATATTGGCTAGCATCATATTCCAAGTGAAAGCTTCGTCGTGACAAACATATTAAAAAACACACGTAAAGAGGGTGTTAATTTAAATGAATTGTTTAAAATATTTTGGAAATTTTTATTAACTCTACACAGCTTGGTGTTTAAATGCTCCCCATTCGCTTCGGAAGCTTTTTCGTATTTCTCTAGCAAAATACTCAGGTGAAGCGTGGATCCAGATACAAGTCTGATTAATAAACGAACTTGCTGTTCAAATAAACAATTTAACAACATAAACCTCATACAACATTTCATTCTCTACCAATTCATTCTCTGCAACACACCTTCACATGTCAACCACAAATCGTCATAAGAGCTGAGGTAGAATGCTAATGAGCGAACTGTCATTTGTACGTTTGTCTTCTCGGTAAACTTTCACCACAACACCAGCAGAGCGTACGTTCGTCCCGAAATCCGCTTGTGGTATAAACGATCCTCTTATACACTGCTCTTGCACTCACTTTGCTCGCTTATTGACATACATCGCTCACGTTTCCGTGTCTTCTTCGGTTTCCGCTTAAAGTTGCCTCCTCCTGTCCCGGTTACTTACACCGACCCACACCAACACTCACCATGGCAACGAGGCCGACGAAGCGGCGCTGGAAACAGGAGCTCCATTATCCGGATGATGCATTCAAAATGTAGCTTAAACGCCATTTTGTCAATTTATTATTCATGCCGATACCGTGCGGAAATATTCGTATTCATATGCATGTAACGGATGGCGACAGTAGCCCGGAAGCTGGCTTGCATCCTTGAGGCTTGTCTAGCGTACGTCTGCTTCCTCTTGGTTCTCGCTTTCGCGTATGCAAGTGTGTGGAAACCGATACAGGATCCCGGCCATTGTGTTCAACGCGCCTGTCCCGGTATTATCCTGACACGGTCGTCGATAGCATGCCACACTGGTGGGAGGGGATTTGCGATCGAAACCTGTAACTATAGGCGAAAATGTCGATCGATTTGTTTCGGATTCTGTTCAGGATTACCATAGGTACAGTTTATTTGATTAAAGTTTTGTTTAATAAATTAAACGGAACTAGGCCTTGAATGAATTCTTGATTTAGTATCGCCTCATTCGGAGCATATGTACAGTGCACGCATATATTAAATCATTATTTTAAAAGGATGCATAAATACTTCATGGATCAGGTATTGAATAAAAAAGGTATAGACAACGAACTCAAAAAACAACATCAAAAGGCACTCCTTCAACGATGCTGATCATTAAACGTTTTAGAGAGCCCACTTCATTTGGTGGAATGATGGATCTGCTGATAGCACGAAGCTGATGCTTACAGTGAGAACCTCTTCATCTGGACATTAGCGTTTTCCATCACCATCCCACAAAAAGGCTGTGAAAAAGGTTAACAAAAACAATAGCCTCACTCGAGCAACCCACCAAAAGTATACCACACTCTCGATCAACCCAACTGCTAGCCCCAAGAAGCAAGCGGAGCGCGAACACAAAAACACCACCTTCAATCTTGGCAAGTTCACGAACGCGGCAGAACCGGCAGGACCATCCACCGACCGACCGCAAATGTTAAGCGAAACGAAACGGAACTGCAACTAACCGAAAGCCAACTTCAAAACAAAAACTTCCGTGGTAAAACAACAAGAACGGGCTCCCAACTCCCTCCTCCCTTCGCTTGCCCCAGGATATCTGCCGAGATGGCCAAGGTTTCTTGTCCCTTTCCACGTGAGATCGTGAATTTAAGGCAGCTTGAAAACCGAAATGAGCCATCGGTTTTTGTTTTCGTTTCGCTTCATGTTGAAGGTCTGTTTCCACCGTACCTACCTCGGGGAATGGCATAATGAAGCAATCAACGTACGAACTGAGATGGAGAAATGTTCCAAAACAATGCGAAAACGCCGGTGCCAAAGCGAGAAGATGCTGCCAAAAAGCGGGAGCTTCATTCACGCAAAAAAGAGTGAAACTCAAAGGACTCCAAACAAAACGAGGCGTGAAAAAGCCGACTAAAAGCCGAATAATTAGCGGTTTTTCGGGGCGAAATAATAAATACAATATTTATACACTCTTGATTTCTGTTTCATTTACATTTAGACACAGCTAGCATGACAATGGTATGTAAGTGAGGAGACTGATGATGGTTGAAACTAAATATTCGTAGAAGATTTTTTTTAATTTTTTTGTTATGTTCACCAGTCAATTATTGTTAGTTATCAGTTTTTATGGAATTTTTCGCCTTTGCTTAAAGTTGTTTGTTATTTTTATATGTGTTCTTGATGCGGATTTAAGAGTAGGTCTTTGAATTTCTCTTTTAATTTCAATTGTTATGTACTTTGGTTGTTTTTAGTACTTTTCTTCAACATATGTGAAATTTTCCATTTTTTGTGCATTGTCATCTTTTTTTCAAATTATTTGCAACATGTTATTATTGAAAATTATGAGCTAGTTAAAAATCAATAAATCAACTATTAATCATGATTTCTCTTTGTCATTTTGGTTCGTTTCGGATAAAAGTGTATTGCACCATTGTTACTTATTAGTCCGATCAGTCATTTACAACCGTCATGAAATACTTGTGTTTAACTAACTTCATGTCATATATAAAGTTTTGTTGGAGGAATATTAAAATAAAAATAATCATGCGACACAAATTAAAGTTAATTTTTGCTAGTTTCTTTTTATTTCAGATTGTACAAATATCAACTCATATCCACTGGTCCACGTTTGCCGTTTGCTTTAAATTGCCACAAGCTTTCGGAAAAGTTTTGCAAAGTTTACACTTAAATATTGTTTGTTTACTGAATCTTACCGACGCATTTCACGCGTTTAACAAAGCTTACCAGATAGCAATAAAGGATAAAAAACCGATGCTGTATCATTTATTTCCTCTCGCTGTTTCGCTTGAATTTTGGCAGACTCACTTTTCCCCGTTGACTTGGTTGCTAAACTGTGCACTGAGAGTAAACCCTTTCAATAATGCAACGATTGCTAGTGGATAGCCTTGTGGTGAAAAGTCCTGAGAATAAAAGTTCCTAGACACTTAACCTCAATGCAAACACCGTTCCCTTTCAGCTCGCTCGATTGTCATGGCAGAGTTCAGCAGAAAACTGTAAAAAAAAACTTCGTAGCTCTTAAAAGCTAGAAAGTGCTGTGACATAGCTTGTGAAATATGCAAAGCAACGTAACAGTGTGGAATCGGGAGAAGAAAGAAACTTTATTTTTTTAACTGTAATACTAAGTGTAAGAATATAAACCTAAAAATGAATATTGTTATAATGTTTAGTGGATTACAAAATAAAGCGCTATGGTTAAAGTATTTTCCATAACAAGGAAATGCCTTACACCTTTCTGATAAACTAATCAAATAGCTTTAGATATACAAGCAAGTTTGTTGATTAATTGTCTTGGATGTCACTCTGCTAGAAATCCAACAAGAGAATAGACATGTAACCATTTCGAAAATCACGGTCAGACACTCTTCAGCAAACATGATCTAGTCATACAAGTAGACGTCGAAAGAACACATATGTTCTACAAAGTTTCAATCTCTCTTTCTCTCTCTTTCTCTCTCTCTATGTCTGTCTCTCTACCTTTGTCTGTCTCTCTACCTCTCTACCTTTGTAAGAAAAAAAATACAAATTTTGTGGTGTACTGTTAGCGATAGATTACCATAAGCAAACTCCCAAATCAAAAAGATGAGGACATTTCTGTTTGTTCAATGTTTTTACTTATAGAAAGGTTAAAAAAATGTTAAAAATTTTTTATTACACAGCTTCCCTAAAATAGTCTGAACGATGAAGTGATTTGTGATATATTATTGTTTTCATAAAATGTTCAAACGATGTAGTAGAAAATAAAAACAACCCCATTTTTCTTTTGCATTGTGGGCCCGGTCAAAGCAACGCTCTGTATATCGGATCCGTTTGATCATAGATAATTGTTATGGCTGGTTTTACGGCTTATCGAACCCGTTTATGCAGTGCAGCGGTGGTTTCCCATTTTTTCAATCGAAATTCACTATTCACGCGTCTTTTTCATGGTGGATTTCGGGGTCGGTGAGCCACTAGCTTGTTTTGCGAATTCTTGCGAATAACGCACCTGAAAGGGAGGTAATTTTTGCAGTTGTTAACCCGTGGTTTCTTTCGCGTTGCATCATCATGTAAGCAAGGGTCAAGCAGAGGAGCACAAAACCAAACATTTGGTCTGGTGGAGCAGCATCCATTTACTCACACTAAAAACATTGTGCCCTTTTTATTTTTGTAACGGAGGCTTTCGGATCCAATTCACAGTCCGCTTCATTCGTTAGCTGATGCATAGAACGGATGGTACAGCACGGCGTGAAGGAGGCATGGCGCGCGAGCGTCGGTGGTTTATGGCGAGCAAAATGAAAGCTTGCCAAACGAGATAACGTAAAAAAAGGGAACATTCACTTTTTTGTTTCAGAATGTGTTTTGTATCAGCTATGTGGTAGAATTTGAATATCGATCTCTTCACAAATACCTGAAATTGGATGCTGGTGTCACTGAATGGTCAAGTAACGAGCTCAGTTGGCAAAGCGTTGAATTGAATGAATGAAAGAAACAAAATTGGTAACGATTCTATGCAGCTTTTATTTCTCGTATGTCGATAAAATTGTAGAAATTTTATCTCCAGTATATAAGCTGCGACTGTATCGTTTGATAACATGTATTAAACATAAATTGCAAGAATTCTGAAATGTATTAATCTTGTATTTAAAGATTTTGAGAGATTCACAAAATACAAATAATACGATGAAAAAACGGAAACGGCAGCATTTATGGCATAAATGTTCTAACTGTTCATTAAAACAATAAGTAATTCAGTACTTTTTGAGGCTCAAAAATGGCATGTAACTAGAGTGTGAAAATATAATACAAATAAACACGATCAGCCATGTACGTTTTTAACGTGAGTTTATATAGGTAGAATTACCTCCGTAATATATTGTGCCGATTAGATTTGTGTTGTATTTTGTGGTTTTCATACCGGAAGCTTGCTATTTGCCTAACGGTGCCTCGTACAATGGAGTTGCTCAATCGTACTTTTCAATTAACGCAAACATAATAACACTGGCACCTTCGGCATATTTAGTACAATATTTTCCTTACCACGCATTATCAAATATGTTAGATGTAAGCAAATAAAGTTTGACTCAATTGGCTCTGTGAATGTATTGTATTCTGATTGTTTTAAATATGTTGATCGACGATTTGTACTGCAACAATCTACGCTAGTTTTTAGCACTTTGTATAGCATATGGAAAACTCATTTCTGGACTAAGTCTCTGCTGCTTTACTCAAGTTTTAGTATTTAGTTTAAACATATAGTTGGTTCTAAATTGACACTGTTAATGTTGTGCGGGTGTTCTGCGCATCATCGACGATGATCTTAAACCAGAATTACAAACCAGAATTACCTAACACTAGTACGGGTATACTTTACGTTAGTTATTATGTGCAAGAACTTTCACCAATATATTTATTAAACATCAGTGGATTGAAACGATCCGATCCTTTTATTACGAGGCTTTATCGCTCGCAAATTGAGAACTAATATATATATGCGAATGGTCCACAGTCGGCCTTGTTGGGTTGTTGCTGGAAATGTGAAATGAGTAAAACAATTTATCATCCAAATTCATAATAAAATGCAATCGTTCTTCCTAGTTCGTAAATAAGTATGAAATCTGTGGTAAACATCGAAGTAATTTACCGCTAACCTCTTCAACTCGTATTGCTTTCACGATGAAGTAACAATGGAGACGCCCAGTGGTTTTCACATTATCATTAGATACTTTCGACGTTGTGTCGACATGGTTTAATTAAAAATTAATACATAAATGTTTAGACACGATATGGTACGATTTATAAACCAACATAGAGACACATATGAAAACAAAAACTTTGAAAGAATTTATTAATCCAATCATTTCGATAAATGAATGTTTCTTAATTTATGAATAATTTTTCAGCACTTCCATATCCCATTTGCAATTCGTGGGAATTTTCTCGGACATTAACTTTGAACATATTTAAATGCGACGTATGAATTTTTTGGTTGGGTTCGATAACTATGATGTATCTGAAAATGCGGATAATATGTCTCGGTTAAAGCTAGCTCTTTAAATTTCATAATAATTACATTTCTTTCTTTCTTTTCCCTATGCAAATGCTTTAAACGTATTCATTTAATTTATACAACATCCTCCATTTGCGTAAGCATGTGCTCAATTGACCATGTTTGAGCCATATCCCTATTGCTTTTATATAATCAAGTATTTTTATTGATCATCACCGGAAAACCATCACCAACAGAGTGCAAGCAACATTGATCGATGCATTCGTGAATAAACTAACCTAACTGTAGTTTTGAATGGATTAGTACGGTTATCGCTTTGTCCTCAATAGAAATGAGCAAGAATTGCTGGTAGAGTGGAGGGCTTCGCAGAGCGTCACGTTCGACCCAGAGTGAGCTTGTCACACGCTTCATTGATCACATCACCGCTCTGCTATACGCATTTCCAGCAGGTCAGCTAGTAAGTGCAGAGAAAACACAAAATTGCAGCACTTACTGCATAACTGTCCACCGAAAAGTGGATTTGGATGGGATTTTATCTGTATGCGAGGTGAAGAACAGCAGTGAATCAAAGTAGAGTGGATCGCGAGGGATTTGACATGTCCGTAGAATATCTACGGAAGCTGGCGCTTGTTGCTTTTATTGGATGGTTTTATGAATCGAAAGCCTTCTGCGTGCAAAAGGTAGACTAGTGATTTTTTTATTATCAGTAGCTTAAAACTTCTGGTGGATATGTCCTTTGTGTTTGGTTCAACGAAATCTTTCAATAAAACTTAAACGATAATCCGCCAACATGTTTGCTATTTTTTAACTGGTTCGACTTGCGTGATCAATTCTGCTACATAAAGGTCAATTTTAAAAATATTTTGGCAAAGACTTTTACAGGAAGATGTATTTTTGAAACTAGTTCTCTATAAATTTACTATTAACTTATAAAAAACTAAAATCTATTAATTTACTTTCCAATGTTTCAATAAAACAGTTCGTCTTGCATTTGATCGAAACAGCCATAAAAGCACTTACAAAAGTTGAAGAAATACGGTCTGGCCGTAAATTTATTAATCAAATAAAAAAAACTTAAAAAACCGAACTCCAACAAATCTCAAATGAAATTGTTTTTTTTTTGTTATCAAAATATTCGAATTCAAATTAATTCAAATCATCAATTTATTCAAATCATAAAAGAGAATCAGACAAAAGACAATCATTAAATTACTTGATGACCTTATCAAATTGCTGTTAAGACCATTGTCACGTTGTTGCCAATTATTTCGAAACAGCGTATAAAAATTTAAGAAGTGTTATTTTCATAAAAAAAATCAATAGTGTACGTTGCTGTCACATACTTGAAACCACATAAACCACGTCTATCATAAAACTACCTTTCACTAGGCATCAAGCGTATCGTGTAGCACCATGAGAAATCTACTACCGTCAAAGCACGTGTACAAACAACATCTGTGGGATCGTTCAGAAAACGGAATCTTCATTTCGGGGAATGAATGAACCAGTTCGCGATGTACGGGTTAAGCTAACAAAGGTTGGTTACGGGATTTCTGATACACCCCCGAGTACGTCTTTGCTTATGGAAAAAGGTAGAAGATGAACCACCACCTGAAGTTTGTTTAGTTTCGCGTTCCCTTCGAAGGCACGAAGGCAAACAGTTGAACCTACCGTGCGCTGTTGGATGCAAGACGACTATTCAAAACACTCTGATTCCAGATCGGTGCCGCAACAATCGACTATGCGTGAAATTGGTGCGATGTGGCGTGAGATGTTGAAACTTCTAGAAACCATGAAATCTAAAATGGAAAAGCTTGTTCGTTGTGGAGTTCAATTACTTTTTTTATTGAGCCTGAATTTTTATGTACCTCATATAATGTACAGGAAATTAGAGCAAATTTACGTTATTACAAAATCCAGGTGGATTGTCTAACGCTAAAGCTATTTTATCCCATATTAAAACAAAACAAGCTATTCTTTTTCCATGTCATGCTTCCAGAAAAGATATTGCGACGAAATATTGCGAAATATAGTGAATAGATTTTTGAGCTCCATTGCGTTTCAACCTCGTTCAAAATTTTTAAATAATTTTTTTCCTGGACCAATTCACCGCCATGTCCTTAGACGTACAGTTTTCTTTTCTTTTCATCTCAAACAATACACGTCGCACCATAGATGCGTGAAACTTTACCCTGTTGACACAACCAAAGGTAAATGTTCATAAATGCACCACAAAGCAAACATTGATCAACTAACTGCACGGTAGAAATGAAAAAATTGTGCAAGGTACGACTGCGTTTGTAATAACGTCGGATGTAGAGAGGAAAATATAGTTTCACATTAACATTTTGTCATTGGGAAATCCGTTTGTTGTAATAACTTTTGCTTTGAATCAAACGAGACGAACGCACGTTTTCCATCAGAAGTTTATAATCTTCTGCTCGGTTATTCGTTGCACTTTCTGCTGAAAGAAGCTTAGAAACTCAACTGGATGTACATTGGCAATACTGAAATAATGATGACGATTTTCTATCTCAATTTCACTACTCCCTGTTTTCCTTCATGATATTGGCAACCCTGTCGGTATATTAAACTGACAGGATGCGAATTGTAACGATGGCGATGAAAATGACGTTATTTTGTTTTTCTTCCCTCATACTCGTTTGATGTACTGCGAGTGAAGGAGAAGCGGGAATGAAGTCTCTTTTAAACAAATGCATCTAAAAGAGGTTTCGTTTGAATAAATGAAAAATGCATCAACGTGATTTAACTGACATGGTATTGAACAATTTATTTGATTTAACTGATAATGTAACAGTACAATTTATTTGATTTTATACTAATCACACGTCACGCAAAACATAGTTCATTACTAGGAAACAGTTGACAGTTGAGAAAACCAAATATGATTAAATTCTTGCTTCTTTAAATAAAATTTAAAATAAATAGGCGTATGCTACACACAACAAAACAATCAGTAATATGAAAACACCTTCTCCCACCGCTAAGATAAAATATTTATCTTCAAACACATAACGAGCACTGTCAATCTGTTCGTCTTTCAGCGTCGGAAATAGGGCGTACTGTGCGTAGAAATCAATCCTAAAGCGGCAAGTACAATCCTGCGTGTAGTTCACCCGATAGCCAGCAATATCATTCGCGTTCCAGGTAAGAGGTTCCTGATTGACGATTAACCAGCCCTGACGGTGATCGTGTCTATTGCACACGCTAAAGTGAGTGGATTCCAAGCCGTTGTGCCATTTGGTGAATGTGTGTGAGAAGAATGTGCTCGATTTATTAAATCGGTGGGAAAATAGTTGACCAACTGCAGCTGCGTCGCAGATAATGCTGATGATAAGCTCGTCGTTGGCAAAGCTTGCGTTCACCTGCATGCAGCGTCCTAGTTTGGGGCCAAACTCGTGGATTCGAAACGGCAACACATCGTACATGTTGAAATAGGTTAGCGACCCGTTCACGATGTTAAACGGCTCAGTGTTACCGTTTTTATACATTGAGAAATCTGGGCACGGGATGCTTTCCAGTTCAGAAAACATTTTAAACAATATGAACACTAAAAAAACTAAGTTGATTGTCATCGTTCTAAATCAGCAGCTATATACTACGCGTCTGTTCAACTAATGCAGGTTATTGAAAGCCCTTTTGTCGTAAGCAACCCGCCGTGTATCGGTATGAAATTTTGAGTGACTTATAACTACTCAAACACATCACTCCAACTATAAGGTTAATCTTAGCTTTCAAGTGCTCCATTTAATATCTGAAACTACTCTAATCTGACAATCGTAAGTGGATTTCAGTGATGATAGCAGCAATGACACTTAAATGATCCATAAATTGTCTAAAAGGAAAATGTCAAACTTCTGCTTGCAGCTTGCGAAACCATCGATATAAAGCGCCAGTATAACATCGAACGAAGCGATTGTTTTCCTAGCAATGGTTCAGAAAGCTGAAAGTGATGTAATACATTTCTAGGTTTCTTCCTTCCTTGTTTTATTGGTGACCTTTCATCACCGACTAAGGGAACCTGATGTATTGCTCGTAAGCTGTCGTGTTTGAAAAACTTCCTACAAGTTATAAGCTAGTCAGGAAAAGGTCAGCAAGTCTTGTTACAAGTTATTTAATGTAAAGTATATCTCTACCCTGAAATTCACGATACCACGTACGGATAACTGTGACTTCAATTACTGTTTTCATTTTAATAACATTTACTCGTCGCAATTAATAGAAAACCAAAACGATAACAACAAACAAATTTAGTAAATAAATAAGTACCTAGAGCCTTCCTAATTCGAAAGATATATACCATCAATGACTTTGTATATATAATAATATAAGCGTGGAAAACTTGTCTGTTTTATCTCGATAGAAGTCGATAGAGAAACTTCAAAAGGCTCTTTGCTGGTTTTACAAGTCCTTTTTTTTTGAAATTTTATGCATGACTTATTAAATTCAAAAGTTTTGAAACTCAACAACTCATCTGATAAGACGAAGTTTAATTTATCTGAATTTAAAGGGAAGCTATTAGAACGCAATAGAAGCTATTAAAACGCAATTTTTTTGCATGTCCAATAGTATTGGTTATTGTATAAATTGCAAATTGTATATGAAGATTAAGATAACACTAAACATGTATGTGAAGTAATAACACTGACTAACACTGTAGAAACCGATACAATTTTGTTCTTTATTCGATTACAGCGTAGCGATTACTTCCCGAATCGTCGCGCGCACTTCATATATATATCGCTCCTGGTTCGTCTCTCTCTCTCCCTCACACTCTCTCTCTCTCTCGCTCGGATTAACCCTATTCGTGGCACTCCGTCCCATTACTCCACACGGCCTTTCCTTGACAGATCCTTCCGCCTCGGAGGATCCGCTGCCTTACAACCTGTAGCACTTCATATGCGAGGCCGCCATCGTCTTATCTTTTCGCTCAAATTTGGGATGTAAAACTCTCGTTGTATAATTTCTTCCAACTTACGAGCTCCGTAATGACCGTTGTCATGCGCTCTACGTATAAGCTCGCTTTGCATATCCGATGGGACGACGATCACTTCTCTACCTCGTACTACTTTCATCAACAACCCATCTGTCATAACATAATCTTCATAGTTCTGCACCTTCAATAACTCAACTATTAACTGAAC
>KI915040.1:27458674-27472674 GCA_000473445.2 Anopheles farauti
GTTCTTTATTCGATTACAGCGTAGCGATTACTTCCCGAATCGTCGCGCGCACTTCATATATATATCGCTCCTGGTTCGTCTCTCTCTCTCCCTCACACTCTCTCTCTCTCTCGCTCGGATTAACCCTATTCGTGGCACTCCGTCCCATTACTCCACATGTAAATCTGTAAAAAACCACTCTTTATGTACTATAATATAAAGGAAACCAGATTAGCAACACACCTTCACATGTCAACCACAAATCGTTATAAAAACTGCTGCCGAATGCTAATGAGCGAACTGTCATTTGTACGTTTGTCTTCTCGGTAAACTTTCACCACAACACCGGCAAAGCGTACGTTCGTCCCGAAATCCGCTTGTGGTATAAACGATCCTCTAATACACTGCTCGTGCACTCACTTTGCTCGCTTATTGACATACATCGCTCACGTTTCCGTGTCTTCTTCGGTTTCCGCTTAAAGTTGCCTTCTCCTGTCCCGGTTACTTACACCGACCCACACCAACACTCACCATGGCAACGAGGCCGACGAAGCGGCGCTGGAAACAGGAGCTCCATTATCCGGATGATGCATTCAAAATGTAGCTTAAACGCCATTTTGTCAATTTATTATTCATGCCGATACCGAGCGAATATATTTGTATTTTTATGTATGTAAGGATAAGGCTGTTTTGTGGAATTCATGACGATGTCTGATTCCTCAATAATATTTCTTCATTTTCCATAATGGTTTTAATTGTTTTATGCAAACTGTGGCAATATTATTGTTGTGATTGTTTTCATACATTTTATTATTATAACTAGCACTTGTGTTTTATATCTTATAAGTTTTATAGCTAATATAGCATTGATCACGCTGGCTTCATCTGTAAATACTGGTTGACATTTTTTAATATTTCATAAACTTAGCTTTTTGAAATATATTAATTCTGTCATTATTTTTTGTATTTTAATCGGTTAGGATAGCTTTTCTTTTATTCCTTTGCAAATAAGCTCTTGCATTAGAGAAAGCGATTTGAATTATAGTATTGTATTTTCGTGTTGCGTCTCGTGTTTCCATTTTGTGATAGTATAGGAAACATTGCCTCATTGGAAATTGGTTTTGGGTTCTACTCGTGGTCACCGTTTTACCTGATTTTTCCACATTCATTTCACACGCTAAAATGAACAGAGGCAAACTCTATCTTCTCATCATACCTTCTTCACCAGCGAACGTGAGGATGCTGACGATTTGATGTTGTATATTTTGTCCGGGAGGCGATTCTGGAATAGCAGTGGTTTTTAAGTAAGCGGAAGTACTCAAACGAATGTCTGTTCTCACTGTTGAAAATGATGAAGAGGTGTCGTGAAGCAGATTTTGCACGAACGCGGTGGCATGCTAATAATTATGCTGGCACGATGGCCTGCTCATCATTGCCTTTCGTTATCCGTGGATTGAAAGCAGGGCGAACTGATGGCAAGTCATAATGATCCGTGGAGTGCGAACCACTTCACTGGTGCATAAAAATCGTCGAGTGTCTCTTACGGAGAAAAGTGACGTTGAATCTGCAACGCATTGCAAGGATCCTTGAGTAGTGGAACATTTGCGTTTAAGAAGGTTAATTTGAAGTTGACGGCTTGCGCTGGCAAAATGGTACACTAGAATGTGATTATGAGCGAAGAAGAAAAAGTGAGTAAATTTGTTTGCGGTGAATTTTGGTAGTCTAACAGGTATAATCTCGCAGAAATAGGTTTTATTTTACTAAAGAAAATCTGAAAGATGAATGAAATCGAAATAAATCTTAATAATGTCTGTTTGGGCACTCCTGTTTATGATGATGCGCAAATAATTTGAAGCTTACGAAGAAAGTATCTAAAGAATATGTCAACTCTTGCTTAACGGATTAAGTTACATTGTATTGTTGATGTTATCGTTCGGAAATATAACCTTTTGATACCCTTTCGATAAACCTGGTTCTGTTATCAGTAGAAAGTAACAATTTCCATCGCATATAAGTAGTAAATGTAGAACGTTAAGAAGATAAAATTATTATTTTTCTGCATTATTTTTCTGCATTCTGAATCTCAAGATTACTAAAATAGCATAACAAATGTGTTTTAAAATCTTTTTTCCTGCTTTCATAAAAAACCATAAAACTTTAAACGTAAAAATCTTACTGAAAAAACGAACACAAAACCACAATTGCTAAGTGGTTTCAGAAGAAGTACAATTTTGAACGTCTTTATTGTGTAATCTCTAAAAGGTACAAACGATAAAAAATGCCACAAAGCGATTCGGACGAACGAGTAATGGAATAGATTTCACGGTTGTAAGAATGGTACATCCAATTTGAATGAAAGACGGAACCGCGTCGGTTTGCAGGTAATTTCAATTTTCATAAAATTGAAGTGGTACTTTTCACGGGTAATTGTCTTTCTGCTCATCGGTGTGATTTTGGTCGACGAAATAATCATTACAAGTTAGGAGAGGTATGTTGCGGTTATCAAATTGTATGCTTTTGATAACCTTTTGAAATTCTGCTTTGAGTGATTGTTAACCTTTCTACGGGCACTATTTTGCTATGATTCGCATGTCGTTTAGATAAGTGTGTTTTGATTGCAGTTTTAATTGAACTATGTTTTGACCTTTTGCTGAGGTGTAGCAATAATTCATTAAATTAGCTTTTTATGTAAAATTTAGCCTTAATTATTTTGTTTTTACTTTTTTACCTTTTCTATTTATTTTCCATTTATTTTTACTTATTCGTAAAATGCCAGATGAATCTTCAGTTTAATATGGTTAGAAAATCAAAAATGGCTTTGTTGTTTCGGTTTTGTGAACTGACTTGACACGAAAAATGCATTTTAGCTTAACCCGGCTTATACACAGCGTATTTTACGAAATACATCTGTTTCTTTGGAACAGGTACTTACAAAAGGTAGTTTTCTAAGGAATATTGCATCAGCTGGCATCAACTGGGATTAAAGATTGAGATACTCACAATCTCGCCAACTTCCTAAATCGAAACCGTATATTTTAGTTCTTCCTTTCAAGGTGCTCATTCGCATCGAAAATCGTGTTTGAAGCTGTCTGAATTTGTTTTGCATCGTGGGAGAGTAATTGGATTGTTTTGATTTAAGAGATGACCCCTTGCCGATTTATTTTTCTCTTCAAATCACGTGCACGCTCTGCCAATTCCAATTCTATTCGTTTATATTGCGCGCTATGGCATCAGCAAACGTTGTTTTGGCAGATCTTCTGTTCTACTCGCAGCAATTATTCTTCATTTGCAGCAGCGCATCCGCACCAGATTCATGTAGCAAGAGGAGACAAAATGTTGTAAGAAAACATGTTCAGAGATGGTAGACGGTCTTTTACACCTGAGATTGAAGGATTATATCTTACGGAAACGTACCTTTGAGCCGATTGCTTATCAATTATTAACATTGCAATGGAACGTAACTTTACATGAACCACTAGAAACCTTTTGCTTTTCACTGTTGTTTTAGAGATCATGAAAAACGCAATTTTGAGGCAAGATACACGTTGCTGATGCTTTTTTTCTCACTTCAATACGATACTCGACAGCAGATCAAGCACGTTCAAATAATAAGTCACTTGTTTGGCGAACCATTTGCTCTAGTAAACGTTTACAAGTTTTTTTTGCGGATCTTTGACCATACATGCAACATGTAAAAAGTGCGCAGTAAAGCGCGATACGAACGTTACTTTTATTTCGCGAAAGCAAGTGCTCTTCACCAAAATCAATCGGACAGAACCCACCAGTCGTCGTGGCAAACGAAAATGCAATTGCTGCAAAAGTGAGTTTCGTTTGATAAATTTGAGAGAAATTGATTTCTGATTCCAGTGTAAGGCTACCAACAAAGAGCAAGGAAATGGAATCGTACATCGATGTTGCTTAGTACGGAGCTCTCCATAAAGAAAACGTAGAATAGCTTCCTAAACTCTTCGCTGGTAAGTTGATGGTGCTATTGATGTAGTAAGTTGATTTCGAAACTACAGCAAGAGAAATTGAAATAAAGAAAACAACCTTTGAAGAGCCAACAAGACATACTAATGGATAAACAAATGAATAGTTAAGGTTTGCTGTATAATAGATGAAATAAAACAATTTATTATTCCCTAGGTAGAGCATGATTCTGACAATCATGTATGAGAAATACGAGTTATTTTTCATAGCAAAAAAATATGCTAAAGACCATGGAAAACGCATAAAATACAACCTTTGAATTCTGTTCCACATGATTATCGTAGGAAACGTACACTTTGTTCATTTCTAGAAAAAAAAGCCGAGACATTATCGGGAAAAACAACTGATGAGTTTAACTACAAATCCTTAAAGTCAGATTTTCACAATCGATGCAATGGGTCTAAGGGCATGAGGCAGAAGAATCCCATTGAACCGTTCAGCCATACAACCCTAGGATGCATTAATCTTGTTAAGTGGTGTAAATGATCAAGCGTATTTCCTTGATGAGAGTTTCTACTTAGACTTTATGTACAACTTTTAGAGCTTTCAAGGCAAAGAAAATCGATGAACTGGAACAAATTCCGAACAAAGGACCATAGCAAAACCACGCGTGAAAAGGTTTACGGTTCGTTCAACAGTTCGACGCTTAGGGCAGTTTCAATCAATGATATGAACAATCGATGAAAACCGAACCTTTTTTTGTTGTAAGTTAAAAGATGAAGATTTAGGTTCCTGAAAGTAGTATAATGTTATTTTTGCTTCGTTTTCTATCAATATTTCTTTACTATTCTCCTTCAAAATGCATATTATATCTTCATGCACTCTCAATCAACATAAAACCATTATTTTCATTATTATCATCAATTCCGCTATCGGTCCACTCCATGCGTTAGTAATAATCTCCTTAGCAACGAACCGAAGAGAACAAATCTTTTTTCTGCCCTTCAATGTATATTTAAAACCAAAAAAACGAATTAAACGATTGCTGTTCTTTATTCTCTTTTATTCGTATTGCTATTGTTCTGTGTTAAATTTTCACAATTTTCATTGATTTGTTAATTTTTTCAAATTTATAGCGATATTGTGTTCAAAAATTTTGAATTCATTAATACAGTATTACCTATTACCAATTACCAGGTATTACCAACACCTACTACTGTACTGTTGATTTCAAATATTTGATTTTTAACACAATTTCGCTATAAATTAAAAAAACCCTTTTAAATTCGTTTAAATGTATTGTGAAATGAATAATTTTTACGATCAAAGCATCCTGTATCGAATCGATATCTTTTATTATTCCTGTAGTTAGTACCATAAGAACCACCGTGAACTTGTACTTGCACACAAAGGGTAAATTTGCTGGCAGAAAAAAAATCAACCAAAATTAGCATATTTTCCATAGGTGTAGGGGTTGACAGTGGAACATCTCCACATCGTTCACCAGATTTTATTTACACAAATACCGTAACCAGTTTCACCAAACAACGGTGGGGTCAGCGTTATCAGTTGTAAAAAAGGCTCGAAATAAAGTACGACATCGTAAAAACAGCTGCGATGAAATGCGTGTGTTTCATTATTTATAGATCATAAAGACTCGTTACTGTTTTGTGAGCGGGGATCTTACTTTCATTATACCCCAGCAAAAGACGCATAAAGACATGTTTCCAAGCGCGTTGAAAAAATGTGAGAAAATGGTACTGAACTTTGCATAAAACATCGCAATAAACGCGACAGCGTGAAAGGCTGCTAAATCAGTACCAGATTGTGTAAGCAAGTGGGAGGTGTAACGGTTTGTAGCATTTAAGCGTGAGTTTATGCAGTCGTTGCTGATCATTGAGTGAACATTTGGGTGCTGTTTTGCTGCCTTTTGCCAAATGGCTCATGTGCTGTAGACATTCGTTCTGTTTTAGTCAACATCCATTGAACTCGGATTTGAGAATAGAAACATT
This sequence comes from Anopheles farauti, assembly GCA_000473445.2. Classification (NCBI taxonomy): domain Eukaryota; kingdom Metazoa; phylum Arthropoda; class Insecta; order Diptera; family Culicidae; genus Anopheles; species Anopheles farauti. The sequence goes on from KI915040.1 coordinate 27,464,596, forward strand.
AGTTTCAGTTGTAAAAAAATAATTTATAGGTAACTATTTCCACGCTGTTAATTGAAAGCAAAAGTAAAAACCACATTCTCGTTGATTACTTTTTTTTAGCTAAATTTTTGACATGTTGAATGAAACTACGACATGTTATATTTATTATCAATAATAATACGTTTGCAGCTTATGCTTTTCCATGATTTTGAAGATTTCTACAAATGCATTGTGGCGCAGCATTTACAACAATAGTTTACAAACACATTGCCAAAAATTTTTCACTACCTTTCCAATTTCAAATATCATCAAGAAAGCTTAGAATAGATTTAGTGGTTGATAAGTTATAAAATGCTTTTTAAATTTTATTTTCTCCTTGATATCCTCTAAATTTAATTATGAAATCACTTATAATTGAATATGGATATTGAAACGTGCAAACAAAAAATAACGTCATTATTTACATGTAGATATATTGTTCTACGAAAACTCATTAGCAGCACTAGAACGGGAAGAATTTCTGGAACACGCACACCTGGTGTATTTACTTTCACCTAGTACAAATTTTGATTTGTTGTTTACTTTAGTGATTAAGTTTCTTAACTTGCATTAATATTGTCAGAATAATCATAAAAAATATGAACTGTTTTGGGCACATCCAGCCCAAATACTAAGTATTTTTCCCAACTCGAAGGTTTTTTTTTAACCACACGTATTCCTTGCCAGAAAGCAGCATGCCGGCATCACAATGTCACCGATGAATGAATTAACCAATGCCTACTATTCCATGATGAAAAAAAAAATACTGACTTGCTGCTAATGATAGGCTTCGAATTTGACTGCTTGAACTCCTTGGTTCAGCAAATGGCTACCCAAATTTGTGGTCATTATATTCAGGTGGATACATTATCGTTCTCAATAACACCTTTACCGAGGACGTAACTCATGGCATGCATGAGAAATACAATGTCGTCCATCATGCTTTCTTGTAAAATTCGGTAAGAGTTGTGATTTATTGTCATATAATTATAGCATTCCGCACACTTACCCAAAATATAGCGACGTCAACGGTGCTGGCGTTTGTTAAATATCTTGACATTGGTGAACGTTCACGACACCAATAGAAAATAATTAATATGAAACAATAACACAGCTCGGTTTGTTATTGCCTAGCTAAGTGGTACAGCTATGAACGCTTTGCTAGCTTCCCTTCCATTAATTGCAGACGTTCTGGTGAGATGAAATTTACAGCACCTATCTTCAGCACTCACACGACTGGAAGATCTCGTCTCGTAAGTGCGTTGGTGAGTCATAAATTATTAACCTTTTTTCGCGTATGATTTATGCAATCACGATAAGGAAGATAATCAACTCCATAACTCCATCGGCTTGCCAATGAGGTGTGCATGGGAGTGTGGCGTTTCTCATGAATTTCGCACACGCACGGATTTCAAGAAAGTGTGCCTCATCCTGTTTGTGGCATTGAATGGATTGCTGGAAGTAGCGACCGCCCGTTCGATGTACAAAGATGCTACCTATGCAAGCCGAACGAAGGCAGGTCGTGACGATATAGATTTTGTCGTGTAAAGTATGAAACATTTATTTGCCTCTAGCATAATACACTTTGGAAATGCTTGCCAACAGGACGAAAGGCAAGTGGACGAAAGGAAGTAAAATATTCTATTACCTAGCTGTACAGGCGCCGGGCTCTGGCTCGTCGGTGGCTCGGAAGCGGATGTAAATAAGCCGTACAATGAAGAGAAGGGCAAATTATTACAGCAATGAATCAAGGATAGAGCAGGAGAAAAAAGCTACCCTTAGCTAGCGATTCCTCACGGGGTTTTCATAAATAACAATTGCCTTTCGTGGCCGGACTCTTTGCATCAACCATGACCTCAAGGGAGCAGGATCTTACCGTCTGCCAAAGGGCAGTTGAGTTTTTTTTTACTCGCTTTTTTGCTTTTCTATTGAAAAACATGTTTCACTAATGAAATCAGCAAGCGTCATGGGAGGTCCAAGCGGCCTTGGGTTATGTGGGTTCAACCACTTAAAAGCAAACAGTAGCACCAATAACAACAGTAGCAGCGGCAGGTAACTTGCTCCATTGTCAGGTTTCGCGCACCAACCCGTTACCGGACCTGGTAAACGCCGTCAGCGGATCAATCCCGGCGCGCTAAGCGTATGAAATAAAACAAGTTTTCATATTCATGGAGGGTGTGGAAAGTGTGTATGCTAATCGTTGTATGGCGTGATTAGGGATTATTTTCTGCTCCACGCTAACCGGGCGGCTTTTCGTCAAAATTTAGTTCCACGAATCTTAAAACAAGGCCAAATCGTACCGTCGTTCGGCGAAATCACGCTCACGGTATGAATTCATTCGTTAATGGGTTTCGTGTTTGCGGCTGCTCCAGTCCCTGCGGGGTTGGTACTTTTACAACGATTCCTTCGCTATTAATTTGTTATGACTGATTATGCTGCAGGTATAATACGTTTTTTAAGCGAATTACTTTTATATTATATACGTTTTCTATACAAGCTCGCGTTACGAAACGTACTATCCTGTACTGTTGTTGTTTTATTACATGTGTAACGTCAGCGTAGTGGATTGTTAGGATTGGTGAATTCAGATAAAAAATCGTTGCAATACAAGCTGTTTGAAGGAGTTTTTAAAGAAAAATTGACTGGTTTATTTACTTTATTTAAGGAGATACTACTGAAAGTTGTTTCGAATTTAATTCTGATTCTGAATCCCAAAAGATATATGATGATTGATTGTTGACTATTACTATGTTACAAAATCTTAAAAATAATAAATCTGAACCAAAGTTAAATTTTTTTTTGATTTAAAAGAACCAAGTGAGTACCAATAAACAACCAACCAACTTTTGTGTCAGTTTTCTATGTTCTAAATGTCGTGTATGAACACTCCGTCAACCGTACTAACTATAATTGTGATTAAACATTCATGTACTTTACGCATCGGTAAGCTTACTGTAAAATACAAAAATATAACAGAAAGCAACAAGTCAACAAAACAAATTTGTATTCGTTTTATGTTTCCACATACCACATCTATGGTATGTTTCCACATACCATAGATGAAGGTAATTTTATAACCTTGAAAACCTAACATTTGAATATGTCTCTATCGGCTCCAAAAGTTAAGGCAAACATTTCTTTGGCCGTTAATTCAGCGTTATATTTAAATTATTCAAATCCCAATATGTTTGCGCTGACTGCTCCAACCAATACGGTGACTCCGTTGATGATGACTAATGATGTTTACCACACTACCAGAATAGCATTTGGTAACGATATGGGAGGGACCACTTCTAAACACCTTGCCGCAAGGACACTTCTGATTGTAGTGCGTTTGGCCTTTAATCAACCCGGCGCAAATAGTGTTATTAACAGTGATAGTTAATTTCACCGTTCTTTCCCTGCGTCCTGCGTCAAACCACATTCTACGCGACTATCAGGTCATTAGTAACAGGCTTGATAAGCAGTTGTTTTCTCACGCATGACTATCAATCTCTTTGACCTTATTGCCTGGGTGGAGATATTCTGCAGGTCAAAACCCAGAGTGATAATAAAGACATATCAAACAATCCATTGATTAAGGGTTTTTTTCTTAAATTTAATGGTAGGTTAAATAAGATAGGAGCATTTTCAAGCCTATCATCAATCTAATGATATATTGATAAATAATTCACAATGGTTAGGATTTTTTGACCAGCTTTGACTAATAACTTTTTAATGGAAACATGTTTCAATAATCCATGTTCTGTGAATATAGTAACGAAATGGTACGATTTTGATAGGTTTAAATATATGAATCCGAAATATCTTAATTGGATTGACTATTTACGATAACTTCATGTGTTTTCAGTTACAAGTAGTACAAATAAAATTACACATAAATACTTAAGCAGGAACTTAACAATATTTATGAAAGAAATCTGTGCATTGTGTGGAAAACCTGCCAATCGTCAAGGAATGTTGCTTATGCTAAAGAGCTGCCAGTTGGTTTTTTATTTAGTCAAACGTATTGTCGATTGTTGCCCGACTGTTGACCGGTTTCAAAAAATATTTCAAAACAGATGGTTTGTTAGACATTTGTGTTGGAATATGAATATGACAGCCAATATGAAAAAGCAATAATTGGCTAGTTGGCAATACACTATCCGAGATTAACAAGTTATGATTGTTAGCCTTCGACGTGCTAGGATTTGATTGACAGCCGCCTGATACCGTTTGGAAATTGGGTCAGAGTAACGATGACGTTTGTTCGAGAACGATTCACCACAAGCGAAGACTTTGCGTTTTGTGGTTTGAATGATAGATATTGCAAAGATATAAAGTAATTCATACCATTGTACATCAATTCTAAGCATAGTTGTAAATTTACTTAGTTTCCAATACTGGGACATTTATTCCGGAAACGTGAATACATACAGTGATAAAAAGAAATTTGATTTAAAGAATACGTAGTAATCAAACAATCCTAAATACTCCATAAGCATCCAACTTTATTCCATATCTCTTAGCTAAAAGCAAAATTCATTTTTTTTCCCAGTTACTCTTAATTCGATTCTCCAAGTATTTCAAAGAATTCTTCAATCTTTTAAAATAGTACATTGAGCAACAATGTGTTTTTTTTCCCATTAAACATGCCACAAAAAGTGCTTTCTTTCTTTATTAAAGCATTCTCTATGACAACGTGTATCGAAAAGCAAAACACAATAGGGTAATGGGTTAAATCAATTTGTGCTATTTTTTCTCCCATCCCAACCATTTTGTTTAGCTAATCGAATGAAAATTGCAAAAGCGTTCACATCCTGTGTAATATCTCGCTTCCGGTGTCGCTGGCGATCTCCAGCAGAATGGATGTGCTGCTGCATTATTCGATGTTATCCAATTATGCAATTAACGTGTGGTCGCCCGCCAACCAGTGAGCTGAGCTAGCGAATGCGTTTGCTGGCAGCTCCGACACAGCAGATTCGAGCAGAGACCCATGCGGTCTTTGGTGCGATGGTCAACGACGTACTACGTTGGATGTATCCTTCGACCAGCTCATCATTATTGCATTTTCGTTTGCACCTTATAACATTACACAGCCTAGTCTCGCAAGCTCTCCCACACTGACGTGTACAAAATGTGTGTATTAGTAGTAAAAGTGGCAATGCTTTTGCGGCAAAACTGAAACGAAGAATGAAACGATAAATTTTAATGTCAATAATCGTCACTTATTTTTTTACCATAAACATTAATAGGTTTAAATGGCTTCCGTTGGGTTGAAGGGTTGAAAACCCCCATAACGTGTCGTTAGAAATCGTGAACAGTTCATATGAATCGTGAACAGTGACCAGTGTGCGACGGTGTAGCACGATATTGCTGATACATCTTAATCAACCTGACCCTGCTACCCACCAGTGGCCTCCACCGGACCGTGGAGCGGATGATGAGATCGCAGCACATGGTAAAGGTAACATAATTTCATTAAGAGCCCTCTGTATCCTTACACACCCTGTTTCGTAGCAGCAAAAAAAAAGCAAGAAAAGCGCAAAAATTGGAACAAAAAGCCGTTTCATACTTCCGATTGCCTATTCTGACGTAATTCTCTGGCGCTCATTTCGTTACGGAGTAGGAAAATTCATCGTTTTGATTGATTGAGATTTTGACACGCTCTCATTATTCTTCACCCTTCGACTCCGTGTGCCGCTGGTTTTGCAATCGTATGAAAAGTAGCTTGATGATTAACATGATAATGATTGAATGAGGCCAGAGAACATTAAATCCAATCATATTTCACGGGCGCGTCTCTCTACCGCCCACTGCGGAGTGAATCTGTTCGGATCCCTGTCAATGTAGATTGAGAGGTGTGTGTTGCACCGTTGGCTTAGGGTAACCAAGAGGGAAACCTAGCTGTTGCTAAGCGTATGTGACACATCAATTCATGAAATCGTGCAAAAAGTCCATTAATCATGCTGTTTCGCAACCTGCTTGAACGTGGTGAAGGTGCGATGGGTGCGCTTTGGTAGGGAAGGCGAGACACTGTCATTTTGATGTTATGAGAAACCGAAAGGTGTCACTGGATAAAAGCTGTCTCATCGGAGAATAGAATCGTGATTTGAGCAAGTGGATCAAATTGTTGTGCGATGACTGGACGGACTTGGCCAGCACAATGGAGCGGTAAATATTTAAACGTCTCTAAAAAAATTCTAGTAGTCTGCTTTAGCCTTCATTCTATTTTAAAACAGTAAAAACAAAACTCACAAATTTTATGAGACCATAATTATTTTATGTATTTGTTAGAAAAATGATTAAATCAATATCTAGAAAGTTTTATTAAATAAGATAAAGGTTTCATATGAATTTTTTTAAACAATGTTTGAAAGAGGATAAACGGTGGTACAAGACGTATTATGAACATTTAAGCATATCTATATCGAAATCTGTATCTATTGCAGAGTATTTCATGCTGTCGATACTTTTGAAAATTAAGCTGTTTAATTATTTATCCTTTATTATTAAAAAATTAAAATAATGAAAACTGTTTAATTATTAACAGTTTTTTTTATATTAAAGCCTATAATTTTGCAGGCATTGACTCATAGATCGTTAATTCACTTCAAAGCCTAATAAATATATTCCTTTCATATAGGATGTACATTCACAACTTGCCTGGACTCTTTATTCGATTGAAAGCAAAAACACATCGAACGATAAGAAAAATCTACTTTGCTCTATTATCTTATTAGCAAATAATAGACATTTTTAACGCAATCGTTCATAGTAATCAATTATTATCAACAATTTCAACTTCAGCAGGAAAGCCGTACATAAGTCCACTGAAGGTAGTATTTTCCACAACGAAAACCGCAACGAATATTCGAATTGAGTTTTGCGGTAACTTTAACCACCGAATTCATTAAAGAGCTTTGCATCGTGTTGCTTCGCAGTGAATAATGCTGACCAATATCTTTTGTTTGTGGCGCATGAAATCCTTTACAAATCCGGCCGGCAGACACCGTCTTCGAGGAAATCCATTAAATTAATCCTTTTGTATCCCGTGCAGGCCATTCAACTAGACTTCAAACGGGCCAGCCATTACAACGGGCTCACGCTGCGAAGAGTACAGTGAAGTGTGTAAAAAGCGTCTTTGGTCACACAAAGAGCGCAAACAAAACCATAGGGTTTGAGGTTTTGTCAAGATTGATTTGACCATTTCACTGGCCCATCCAATAATTGAAATCCATAGACAAAGAGAAATTCTTTGCTCACACATTCTCCATGCTATATTAAAGGGTACTAATTACAGTTAATATGGCTCGGGTTGTTGTATACATTACAAAGCTATGTAATTTAAACAAAACACGATTTCTTTTTTTTTAAATTGTATGATTTTCGCTAGATTATAATATGTACTGAAATTAAAGTAAAATAAAATATAAAAATGAAGTTAGAGTTCATCAACTTTTATTTCCGAGCTTCTTAATTTCGATTTTATGTTTTTCTTCATTCTATAAACAGTGTTACTAAAATGTTAAGCAAATTTTCATAAAAAAAACAAAAGGTTTAACACAAAATATAGAAGTTTCGTTCAAATAACAAAGCTAACAGCGTAATCATATCGATCATCTCTCCAAGGAACCATTTGCCAACGAAACATGAAATAATGTTTGATATACGCAACAACTAGAGCACTCAATGCGAAATTTTAGCTCACCCATTATCAAATCATAACCGAGTCTCACCTGCAAGTTCTCATTTCATCGGGTGCAGCTTTCGCTAATACCACCGCCAAAATATTGCACCAAGACTCATAACACTGCACGTTCGGCGAACATTCCGCTGGGACCGGCCTTTGTTACGAATCGTTCACATGAACCCAATTCCAGAGCGGCCAACACGTAATCAGTTGCTGACCATCCGCAGTCACATAGCCGTAAGAGGAGACACAAATATTTCACGAGCCACCGTTTCTGCAGCGCACTGCCTGAGGACGTTCTATGTAAATTCTCTTTCTCGTTTAGTCACATTTTGTCGCGCTGTAATAGCATCCGTATTTGCAGTATTTAACGGTCCATTGAGTTGTTC
>KI915040.1:27473975-27490701 GCA_000473445.2 Anopheles farauti
GCGATTTGGCAGAAAATATCCAAAACCATATGACACTATTTTTCCTCGTCTAATAACTGCATAAAGCTGATAATAACAATAACAATTATAAACTGTAGTACGCTACATTAACAATTCAAACTCTTAAAGACACATTTCTGCATCACAACATGTTTTAAGAAATCCTACAGGAAATGTAACAGTAAATTTTTTGTTTAAAGCATTTCGTAAAAAAAACCGATAACGTTCCAAACTTTGATGCAAATGTACCAACGTTGCAAGGACGCTAATCGTTCCCATTACTCAATTACAAGAATTGATGTTAATCTTTTTAAAAATCTTTCTATAAATCAAACAACTTTTTTGAAAGGAGACCACGTATTAAAAAACATTATCGAACAAAAAGAAAAAGTTATTTCAAGAATCACAATCACCTAATAAAGCATAAGAAAAGAATATTCTACTGCTCTCTCTCTTCTCCTGATTTGCTCTCTGCTCAAATTTTCAACTCAATCAGTAGAGGGGAAAGAGAAATCGTTGCTCGTGCTGTCCGGAAAAGTCGGAAAACTCCGACTGAAACAACGATCGGCCCCGATTCGGATTCCGAGCTTCCAGCGACGATTGTGCGTGTGCTCGTGGCGTCGCAGCCGGGCGGCTGAGAGACGGCTTCAAATCATTCATATTTCATTCGACAGTTTCCACCGATTCGTGGCCGAGAAAGGACTCACATTTTTCCACCGTTAACCTTCACGTCCCTTTCAACCATTCACGTCTCACACGTGCATGTTGACCGCTCGCTTGCGTCTTTCACATTCCTTCTGTTGCTGCCTCAGCTGCAGCTTTTGTGACATCAAGTAGGTCCTGCTTATGACAAATGACCCTGTGGTGATGTAATTGTGCTACCGACTGCCTCAAGCGCTGCAGTGGCTAAGCAATACGTGCTGTAAATCAGGTCCATCGTGGAAATCGTGCTCCACAAATCAGTGCTGCCAGTGCTTGTGGAAAGGTACGAGCGTCGTTGGAACTGTTCAAATTCAGACGAGTGTACGTGAAAACTCAATTGAAATAAGGATGTACTGACTTTATCGTAAAGCATTGTGTTGTGAGCGTGTTGTGTGCATTGCTGTTGTTTATGTGTGCGACCGGAACAGACCTCCCCACACACAAACAAAGCCGTCGTTGGTGGATTGATTTGTCTTCTTCGAAGGTTTTCGCTGTGCACGGGATGAAATGTTTCGGTAGTCGCCGAAACATGCAATGTGAATAATTATTTCCTCTTTCCCGACCGATCATTCCCACTCGTGCGCTTTCTTCGTCGCAATCCGTTGGCAATGGCGTGCAATGGTGCTGTTGTGATTCTAATTAGCCAACACTAACAGTCATGACCCGGTGTGGCAAAAGGCCAAACAGTGCACTTGAGCTCAACCTCAAGCACCGAACGAAACGGTTCTCTTTCAGCTTAGCTCAAGGACTCTTTCTCTCTCCGCTCCGGCCTCGACTGGGCCGTGACATGTCGACAACGAAATAAACACACTTTCTTCACGCGCCTTCTGAAAGTCTGCCTTCTGCCTTGGCATTGGGGTTTGTTGAGGAAGCGAGCAATAATTAAAATCAAACGAATCGTAGCCGCTTGCAGCAACGTGGAAACTGCTCATGAGCAGGAAAACTACCACCTCCAGCTCCCCAACGACTCGGAACCCGAGCTGTCCTGACGTGCAGCTCAACCTGTCGTACGTTTAGGAGTACCGGCATCGCTGGAATCGTTCACGTACTAACATACGATTATGAGCTTCACTCTTCAACAGCCGTCAGCGTGAGAAACGAACGACACATGCAGGACGGGGTGTTGCAAAAACTCATAAAAAGCTCCCTGTGATAGTCATTCTTCTTCGAAATGATAATCCATTTGACACAGTTCCTACACCAGTTCCCGTGCACCAGTGTGCGTGTGCTGCGTATGCAAAACAAAGACCATCGGGGGGCTGGCCGGAGTCAATGCCTTCAATGTCGGTTCATGCTTTGCCGAAGCTCTGCCGCATGAGAACGAGCAAGTTCTCGTGCATGTGTGAAACCTGGCGCGGAATGTACTGCTGACGAATCTTATTTCCGACCTAGCTTGATTGAATGTGTTTGTGTGTGAGTAGTTGTGCGTGTTGGGAGGAAATAAATGTATCGTTTGTTAGCGCGCGAAGAGATTTATGTTGCTGCTATTGGATGCATCGAGTTAGCTGTGCGATTGTTCTACGATTGAGTCAGCTGCTGTTGTGCTGACTCTGATTGTGGATTAAATCATTTGTTTGAAACTGTAACCAAATGGAATAAGAAGTTTATTTTATACATTCTATTAAATCCCATGTTTTACTTGATTCGTTTTCAGTGTTGTTTAGAATCTCAAATCATTTTGTGGAAGATTCGTCAATCGCAGAGGAAGATTAAACCGGAAGTGTTTTGAATAATGATGGTGCAAGCTGTGTTTCTGAAAACAGCATGGTTTTATGACAAAGTTCACAGTGAAATATAGTGAATCGAATTATTTAGATTAAAAGTGGTAATATTATGGTACAAAGCTTATGGAACAAAAAGGTGAAAATCGTATAAAGGTGCGAATACAGAAACTAAAGCACTGTGAATAAAAAAGAAACAAAACGCGAGTGAGAGAGAAAAAACGGCGCTCAAAAACACGCAACAGAAAGTCGAACGATGTGAGATCGTGAAAAATTCAGACGCTTCATTCCTGCAACCGACGCAAACGAATTTGATCCAAATTGGAAGCGAGCTAAATTGATGCTCGCCCCGGCACAGGAAACGGACACAATGCTGCTGCTGCCGCTGAACGGTTGGGTGGGGTTGCTACTTGGATTCCTCTCGATTTCAGGTAATGTCATTTTTCGCCCTCTTTGCCTTCCAATTCTTTCTAATTCCTTGTCCGCCCCCGGGGGTTTAGGTTCATTGGCTCACACATTCGTTCTGTCCTATTTGCGAACCGATCATCGTTTCGCTTGACCTAAGCGAAATGGTTGAGCGCTGTGAGGAGGGGTGCTTAGAATGGTGCTTTCCGAAAGAGGAGTTTCCGTTCAAGCCATTTGCAGCTTTTGTGTAGCTCTTTGCCAAACCTGTCCCCGGTGTGGAGCGGTTCGCTCCCACAGGGCGGATTCGCAGAACCATCCTCTTCCACTTTATCATCATGTCCCTTTTCAACGTCATCACTGGGGTTCGATTTCGTTCGCCAATCGTGTGACATTTTTTTCTTTACTTTAATTGGGCATTAGGTGTCCAGCGGGCGAAAGGAGCACAAGTTAATGTTCACGTTCCATCCTCTATAATCAAGGTTTTTGTTTTTTCCTTTTTCTTCAAATGATCATGCTTGCATCACGCTTAGCAAAGATGATCCTGTTAGGTTTTAGGATTAAACTTGGCTAATTTTTAGACAATTTTAAGCCTTTTTCTTTTAACTACAATTTTATGCTGTTTTATCCACTGTTTTTTATTTTCAATTTTTGTGTATGTTTCGATTTAGGTAGTCAAATATTTTATTTATTCTCACAACATAAATTTGACTTAATTTGATCTAATCTTGTTTTTCGACCAAAACTTTTTCAGACTTTATACATTTAGTTTTAATCTTGAGTGATATAAGCTTCCAACATTAAAAATATTTAATAAAATTCATGTAATTAAGAAACACGACATTTAAACTTCAATTCAATACATACTATCTCTCTGGCAGTAGTAGATCATGTGTAAGATCTTCACTCTTACCGTGTACCGCCTGCAGCTGCACGTTAGTCAAATGTTTGCTTTTGCGAACGTTTCGGGTTTCTTTCATTCGGCGTGCATAAATGTAATATTACGCATAAAAATTGCTCACAGAACTGATATGTTTTTGAGCATTCAAAATACTCATGGAAAACTCCAACATACAACTATTCGAAGCTGAAAGTTGTTGGTCGTGTGTAACTTACACCGAACCTTACCCACCGGCAATTTTCATCATCGTAATTATCAGCCAAATGTGCAAGACCATTATGACGTTAAAAGTGCCATTTGTTTCCAACTCTCCCCTCTCCTGCCCACGGTGGCGCGTTACTGCTGCCCGGTGGAACTTTTCCGGAACGGCGATGGATCATTTTAAACTTTTCCGCCCCCGGGAAAACTCTTCCCTCCATTGTGTTTCGTTTTCCAGCAATTCCATCTCCCACAAACCCCTCCCCCTCCCCAACCCACCTCGTCCTGCTGCGGGCTTGTTCAAAACCGTCCGACCATAGTGCCACGTTTCATGCGAAATATGGTTTTGCCGCTGCTCCCATGAGACGTCTTGGATCTCGCGAGCGCACACGTACGCGCACACGTATGCATTACGAAATGGGAAAACTGTTCCGGGCGCTTACCATATTAGCCTACCTTTGGCACCCGGGTCGGTTCCGTTCGCCGCATCCCAGGCTGTACGCTTCCGCAGGGGATACGGTGATTGAATGTGAAGGATTCGAGTGTCGTAAAAGTTTATCCGTTTCCTGCACTTGACACAGTGTCGTATTGCTGGTGCAGCGCAGAGCGCTCTGGCTGTTTGTACTCGGAAAGATTTATTAAAATTCTCCATAATCGCTATTGAAAACTGCAGTGCGTTCTTATCATGTCTTGTCATGGTGTCACCCGAGTGGTGACGATGTTTGATTCGGATCAGGAAATATTATCGGGAAATGTCATGATGCATAATAATAAGACTGGTTATGATGAGTTTTTGCAGAGTTACTCGATGAAATATCCATGATGAAAAGACCATTTGAAAAAAAGAAAAGCTATTTATGTGAAAATTAAATTTGATGTTACTTTGATGACTTCAATATAGTAAAATGAGATAAAATTGTGCTCTCAAGTTCGTTTTTTGTTTATGTCTTTTGTATGAAGTTCAGATTTACTTTTTTTCTAAAATTTTATTTCTTTATATGTTGAGATGTTGTTTACCTATTTTATATTGATATTCGAATTGAATCCTACCCTTTCATAGCATCCCTTGGTTTGAGGCTAAAAACGGTGCGCATTCCAACGTACAAGTTCCGCAGTGAAACGGCCTTACTAGAGTGCCATTATGAACTCAATGGTCAGCGAAAGGGTCATAGCTCCCTCGAAGGTGGTAATCGACGACATCATGTCTACCAGTCCGATTATTTGGGCGAACGGTACGAGGAAGAGGAAAAGCTTTACTCTATCAAATGGTACAAAGACAACGAGGAGTTCTACCGCTACGTCCCGTCCGCCTCTCAGCCGATCAAAAGCTACAAAATCGAGGGCATCCGCGTCGATCCGAACCATTCCGATGGTACGAAGGTGCTGCTCCGCTCTTTAACGCTCAAATCCTCTGGAATCTATCGATGCGAGATCTCCGCAGAAGCACCGAGCTTCGATTCCGTGCAGGGCGAAGGTCGCATGGATGTGATCTGTGAGTATTGGAAAACATTATTTTTTTTAATTTATTTGAAATATACCATGAAAAATGTGTTTTGTTTTTAAATCGCTGCACCAGACGTCCCGAAGGATGGGCCCCACATCAGTGACGGTGAGCGAAAAAGCTACCAGATCGGTGAAACGATGGAGCTGAACTGCACATCGGGGCGGTCGTATCCGGCCTCCACACTTCAGTGGTACCTCAACGATCTGCTGGTGACGGATCCCAACAGTGTGATCCATTATCCATCGGTACAGAATCAGCACGGACTGATCACCACGTTTCTGGGTCTAAGCATGGTCGTTAACCATAGGCACTACATTGACGGTACGATACGCATCAAGTGTGTGGCCAGCTTATCGCCCGTTTTATGGCGCGGTGGACAGGAGAGCATCGTTCAGTGGGAGCAACCAGCAATTGACAATCGCGTTGCTATGCTTTTAGGTGAGTGGTTGTCGATTAATGTTGATTGCTGTGAAAATGATACGCTAATAAAAAAAAGTTTTTCGAGTGGTTGTACAATTTTCTCTCATTTTCACCCAACAATGTCGAATTACTTGATTTCAATTAATGTCGATCCATTTCTGTCTCATTTCGTTTACAGTAAAAAGCAACGGTAGCATGCATAGCCGGCACGTTGGGCTATTATCCGTAAGTTTGCTGCTTTTAGCATTTTCCACAACCATCACGTTCGGAGGTTAAGTTAAAAGCCTCTGGTGCTTTTCAATCAATAAGCTACGCGTAGTTAAATCGACACGTTAAGTGACATTTTTTTTCATAATAAGTGCATAAAAGTAGGCAACACTAATGAGCATAAACTCTTGTTGAGGATGGCTGATAGAGCCAGGAAAACGACAACCAACAACAAAACTTTCACCAGAGCTTAATGTGACGAAAATTAAACCGAAAATCTCTTTACTGATATCGAGCAGTGACGCTCGAAGCGAACCATAGTTAATTGGACGCTGTATAGTGCGACCTCTATCGATGCTCCTTTCTGTAAATAGTGAATGTAACATGTATAGGTTGGGAATCAAAAGTTGATTACTAAGTACAGTTGCTGGTCGGAAGCAACACTTGGGCAAGAAACTATTCATTATGGTTTGAAAAAAAACGAACCAAAAAACACAAAGAACAAATAATGTGGTTACAATATCATACGTAAAGTTCGAGTAGCTACGGATTTATACTAACTTCAACGACGGCCTGAGACTAGAATAATAAGTAGATGGGAAAATTGTTGCCGAAGTAAAATCAAGATGCATTTTGAACCGGTGGTCATGAACATCATCAAGGCCATTAAACACCCAAAACTGCAAACAAAAGTAATACATAAGCATTTTTTGTAAATAAAGTTATGAAAAAATCAACAACCAACGCTTGTATTCAGTTATGAAAGCGAATTGTTTCTTTAATATCACATTTTGACTATTGTATTTAAAATAAAACTATTCTAAATATTAAGCAAATCTGGTGGTATTTAGAAAGGCAAAGGTAAATATGTTGATCTAATAAAGCTGTTTTTTTATTATTATTTCGTTGATGATAAACATTTACATTTACGTTCAAGATTTTTCGCATTTAACCCAATTCACGAGATACTTCAATACAAAAATAGTCCTCATCCCGAACACTCGTAGCGAAGCATGCATCTGAGGCAACCTAACGCAACGATATCTAATTTCGGTGTTGATTTTATTTGCTGCTACGGTATTCGTGTACGACTGTCAGCAGGAATCCTGTTACCTTGCGGGTTTATCGTACCCATCACACATTCAAAGCACCACCGTTCATCCTTCTCCTAAACATGAGCTTCACTTACTATTGCTTTACGTTCTCACACACACACATACGCGCCTACACGTACATCACTATCACAAAGCATACGCATGCTTCGCTCTTTGTTCCACACTGCAGTCTTCACTGTTTCACATGGACTTGAACCGGCTATTGTAAAACGCAACCGCCCATGGAACACCCACCCCTTACTCAAGCACCTCACCTGTCGTCTTCTGTCGCACCTGTCATGGTGGAAAACCTCGTTATCGCATTATGTTTTGTTTACCGGCCGCCCCTCCAACGCTCCGTTTCAGTGTGCACCTGTGCCAACGCTGGTTTGCTCACATGCTAGAGCTCCTTTTACCAGCCGAACCCAAGCCTCGCTCGATAGCTTCTCAGATAGCAGCAGAATGTGTGTTGGGGCGCACTGAACGGGCAATTACACTGCGGTAGATATTTGATACGGGAATCGTTCACCGGTTGTGGTGTTGCGAGGTGATTCCAAATCTGGTTGATTTCGGTGGTGAAACAGAATTTAGATTAATGCCTGAAACCGGAGCTACGAGTGTGCTCTGCCGGTCACCGATTGTGCTGGAGTGTATTTTTGAGTGGAATCTTATGCTCTCTATTTCCATATCAATGGATTATTTTCTGCATCACATATGAATTAAATTGAATTGCTCTTAAATCATTGTTTAAAAAATAAATTCTTTTATTTGCTTTTGCATACTTTTACAAGTCATTTCACTTCAGAACGGTTCTCTGTTTCGAATGGGGATCAATTATTTGTTGAGTTTAAACAAATATTTCAACTACAAGTGAAAATAAACAAAACATCATTGGATTAAGGCTCTCTTTTGGACCGGGTGTTTGTAAATACACTTTATCGACTAGTTTATGAACATTATGAATATGTTAAATGCTATTAATTTCCTGGTTAAAGTCTATTTCAAACCCTTGCTGTTACGCTCTGCTAGATCGACAATCGTGTAGCTCTTTTCCCAGAATTAATTAAAACCTAATTTAGCATGTTAAGCTTTCCACGTTCGTTGAGGTGAGGCAGCAGCACTGCATTAGCGTTAGAACCTTACGGATCGATCCGTTTCGAGAACACGGCGTCGTGGCTGAAAATTGAAATTGGTTTCCAACCGACCGTAGTGTCATTCCGAAGCGATGATAAACAGCTTCTCGTTCGTAGTCTGCTGCTTCATTCCGTTCCGCACACACGGTCCTGCTGGTAAATTCTTAATTGAAGAACAGCACCGTTGAACGACGCCACTTGAGTTTAGATCTTGTTTAGCTCTCAACCACAGTCCCGGCCCGTCGCCGTGTCGAAATGGTGGTGGAAAAACTTTGTCTCAACAGCTAACGGTGCATACTCCATACCGAAGTTACCACACATTGGAAACTGTGGTAAATTGTTTATGGATCGTTAGGTGTTTAATTGCTTTTCATTCGCCTTGGCCCATTTGGCATGTTCGTTCTGGGTGTAACGTTGACAAGAAAATGGGCACGCGATGGGTAGCATCATAGTAGTTTTGGATGCTTTACGGAATAAATTTATTGTTTTTAATGATTATCTAAAAAGAAGCCGGTCGTGTAGACGAGCAAATAAATATAACTTTCACGGTACGGTACGGTACGGAAACGGTACAAGAAGAACTTATTTTTAACACAACCATACCGTTATTCTAAACACATCGGAATGATGTCTGAATTTCGAACAAAATTAAATTCTATCAATATTAAATACGACACATAACCATTTTGTTTACATAAGCATAGTTTAAAACTAAATTCCAACATTCCCAAATCCAACATTCGACATCCAGATCTTTAGTTTAAGTTAAAAAAAACATTAAAATTAATATCATATAAAAGCTAAGTGCTGCTCAACAGTAGAACAGTTTTATTTTACTATTGAATGCTAGTAAAAAAATCCTTTGCAAAAGTGATCAATACGTCACACAAAAAAAAAATGAATCTTTTTTTTTATATCTCTCCGGTGAAATCTCCCACCAACAGTTTTCAAACCGATATATTTGTATTGAATTGTATTGTATTGAATTCTATAGAAACCATTTGAAAATACTTCGCATAATTCGGACGTAGAGGTAAACGGTGGTTTTGAAAAATGAAGAAAAAAACCGAACGCTACCGATTTGCATCCGTGCTACGTCATTTATTTTATTTTTATATATCCTCAGTTACTACAGAAAGTCATTCGAAACGTTCTACGGAACCAATTGCTATAAATGTTCTTCCTTTTCGTTCTCTCCCCTACACGCGCTTAAACGACCGGCGCTCAAAGGAACCTTCCAAATGCATAAGCGTTTTCCCGCACAATCATATTTCCCTCAAAGCTCCGGTGAAGCAAACAACAGGGACCGGATTTTTTGAAGGAAACGAAAACAAAACGCACAGCAAAGAATCAAAATCACAAACTGCCAGCCAGACCCAACAGATTCTCCAGGGGTCTACAGAAGTGAATGTTGATCATTCCTTTGGTTCACGCTCTTTAACGGTGATTCAGGAGAAAAATGCATTTTCAGCAAATAATTTTCCTCTGCTGCTTCCTCGGTTCAATATTATCAGTTCGAGTGGTTTCCCGTTTGTGTGGGTTCACGCTTCATCGCCGGTGCGCCCAAAACACTTCTATCACAACCCGGCTTTTTATTCGCCATCATTTTGCCATCCTTGGGCCCTCGTTGGCGCTCTGCGGCACAGCCTGTCGCCTCTAAGAATAAGAATTATGTGACAACAGATTAAGGTACGGCGTTCGTGATGCAAGCGTTGCTATAGAATTCTTTGTATCTGCAAACTATTCTTTCACTCTGTTCTGTTGAACATTTTCTACTGGAAAAAAAATAGTTCCTCAAGCGCAAGGGTAAAGTTGCGGTTGGCACGTGCATCTGTTGTACGCTTTCCACCGAGCTACGTGGAACGGTGATTTAGGTAAAAAAAATTGACCCACTTGAATTTGTTATGGCCGCCGGATTGTTCTGTCCACTCCGAAAATGTTAGTATTGAGTCAGCGAGAAAGTGCACGAAGAGATATGTGCTTCTCAAATATGAAATAGGGTTTGCTGAAGGATGCACACGGTATTGCTGATTCACCTTTTGCTGACATATATACTTTTTCTAATACGCTACAAAAATACAATCTCTGCAATGGTATGGTCAAGATACATTCTTTCGAATGATATCTATGCTGAGTAATGCTAAGAAATAAACATTAAACATTTAGTATTACATTTTCTCTTGCAAAACACTAGAAAAAATGCTGTCGTGATATTAAACTGAAATACGATATGAACTGTAATGTAAATCTGAATATTCATAAGTATTGGACCTATAGCATTTGGTCGGTGCCAGCAAGACTTAAACTTTAATTCTTTGATTTTTTAAGTTCCTTTTATTTCACTCAACATTTTTGAAGAAATGTATCATTTGTGATGTTATGTTCAATTTTCCATATAATCGAAATCGATTGAATGTGATACGCCAAAGTTCATCGGTTTGCGACAACGCCTTAATCATACGCTAATTAGTATTGTCAGCATAGTCCCTTTCCTTGAGAGGTTACTACATGTATGATGAAATATTCATTCGCTCCGCAGAATGAATTAATAAATTCGGCTTGGTGACAACACGAAAAAATTACACCCATGTTCATACCTTGGTATCAATTTCGGAATTTGAAACAGTGAGTTCAAATTGCGAATCTTGGCATAATAATGCATACGATAATCCACTAGAACCTGTTCCATTATCTCGGTATTCTAACTGGGTTGAATGTATTGGGAGTAATGACGATAAAACCACATAGTCATTTGTATCATTAGAAGGGTCGATCTGAATGTTAATACCAAATTCCAAAGGCAGACTAAAAACTTCCTCTTTCAGCCAGTTTATCCGTCAGCATAATTACGTTACATACGTTCTATTCACTTTTGGCAATTTTCTGAATTTGCACAATCTTTGAAGCAAATCCACCGTCATTCAATTATAAACTTTGACCATAAAACTAGCGCTACTTACTTGAAGTGTACCCTTTCTTAAACTCGCTCGTGGGCGCTCGGAACTAATCAACTATCATGGCAGGCAAATTATGTTAATTGGATCAACCACACACATTTTGTTTAACACATGTCAAGGGATCAATTCTCGGCTATCTCAGTCTTTTCATTCGTGGATTTTCACCGAAAGTATGGGTGTGAAGGTTTTGGAAATTGAAACAAATCCTGATAAGTAGTTCAGTTACATGTTTTAAATGCAATAAACACTGTGTTATTGTTCCATTTTGATAACACCCTATAAAATAAGCCAATATTTTCCATTATTCGATAAATCTTTACATGACCTAAAATTTAAACTCATAAGTAGTCTTACACAATTGTAACTGGTAAACTTAAAGTACACTAGCCACCGGCACTGCTTACAACCAATAAAGATAAACCTTAACTGGAAATTCCCAACGTTGAACGAACTACTTATCGCTTGAGAAACCCGTTCCCTTTATTGCAACTCTCCACTTTACTCCAACAGTCGGGCCAACCCATCCTATCGCCCGTAAGATCGGTTCAAGTACGCCCACTATCGAAAGCACACGAACACCTAAGAAAACTACTCATAAACACATACCAACCTTGATCCCGCTTAAAGCGACTGGACGCAGAAACAGGAAATCTCACCGTGTGATATGAAGATGTTCACGGAACGGCATCGTTTCCGGCGGTGGCTGTGAACCAGAAGCACCAAAAGGGCACATATTATGGTTTGCTCAAGCACTTCTCGTAAAACCTTTCCTTTATGCTGTTCTTTAACTCGTTTACAGGGCGGTCTTTTGAACTTTCGGCTTTTGCCAGCAACGCGTGGTGTTTATTTTTGTTTCAATTGGCCTGCGCTCAAGATATTAGTAGTATCTTTCCTGTTGTGTGGCTATGCTGCGAAGCGAAGCTAGTTTTATATAATTACGATGAGATGGGAACGAGGGATTGTTAAGGTTTGTGTCATGGGCTTCCAAAATATTCGTTTGTTGTTTAACATATTTGTGAGTGAAAAGAAACAAGAGCAGAAAAAAACGATTTTGTATCTTATTTTTTATTGAACTTAAAAATACTCAAATGAATTGAAAATAAAGTAAAAGATACTTATATATGAAACATCCTCAAGTTCCAAATAAAGACATTCTTATTTTTTATGTGAAGGAAAACATTTTCCAGAACTATCTCACCCTCACTTATTGCAAAGTTTCCCAAGATTCTGCTCGTGGTTTTCTTACATCAGCATGAAGAATTCACTAAACTACAGCAGTTCTAGGATTTGCTTAACACCAAAATGATTGAGAGAAGGAGTGAAAACTAACAAAATACCCAAGAGCAAAGGCGCCGAGTTTGTGCATAGTTTTAATATAAGCGAAATTCTTTATCTTTTTTTACCTGCATGCTATGTATGGACGCAAAGTAAAGCATTCTTTGTGCTTCGAATTTGAAATACTTTTGGAAGACACGCATACATGGTGAAGTTTAAGCAAAGACGAATATTTTTGCTTCAATATCTCTTAAAATATTACAACTAAGACTATAAGTCTGAAAATTTAAAACACGGCTGTTAGATCAACCTTCCAATGTTTCAATGTGCACACCATAGTTATATTTACAATCTAATAAGTAATAAATTTCTTCTTTAAAAGCTTAAAAAGGAAGGATCAGTTTGGGTGAGAAAAGCATTTAAACTGTTTTGTTTCGAGGCATATAAAAATAACTATTTCCTAACATAGCTTTGAAAAAGCTCAGTTTCCTTCCTGCAATAATGCTTATCAATTTGCACTTTTAATAAATCAACTATTATTTGTATTGTACGAAGTATTCTGAACGTTCTTCAACTGGTGGTTAGTGAGCTAAGTTTCTTTGCATGTTGTTTTTTTTTTCATTCTTAAAAAAAGTTTTCTTCACGCCCACCATCCACAGGTCGATTGAATCTCTCTGCTACACCCAAACACATCAACTTTGGTCGCTAGTTGTGGTTTCAATTTTCTCACGCGGCTGCTCTCCGCAAACTTGGCAAAGAAAAGTTTCCGACGCTGCTTGCAAAGTGCTTAAACTTTGATTGGAAGTTAATCGACGGCTAAAGTGGATCAGCACTGACTCGCCAAAGGTGCGAGCGTCCGTTTGGCCTGAAGTGTCGGCTTTGGACAAACCACAGGCCAGCACGACCACATTTCTTTTACGCCTGTTGGTTGTAAGAAGTGAATTGGCGTAAGGTTGCCAATCAAGTTTGACTGCCATCGGTGAGCTGGAAGGTGAAGAGAAAAGATCAAAGATTGCTTTAAAACTAAATTGAAGACCAGGAATTGTTTGGTAAGTGTTGGTTGGTTTACACATTTTTTGTTGATAAACCTTGGAAATGACATGTTCGTCTGGTGGTGTTTCGTAAATATATATTTGATAATCTACATGTTACGAAATAAGAACGAGCCGTGCGTTATTTGTTACGGCAAAGCAAATGAATGAGGTTTGTTTAATAAGTTAAAGGTCGTTCGGGTTAATCTATTTTTATCTTATGATCAGTAGGTCATTTATTAATCTTTTTATAAAAAAAAAAATCTGATTTATTATTATTTTTTTGCCATAACGATACATCCTAGCCAAGAACTCTGCCATTTTTAAAACCAATGCTTTGATTCGAAGACCGTCGCAACTATGGTGAAGCCTAAATTTAGGATTTCAAAATTTATTTCTTGGATTGTTTGAAACAAATGTTCATACTCAAACTGCTAGGAAAAATATTCATACTAAATTGCCCTGCAAACAGTAAAAAGAACCGTACAATGAACCGATTGCCAAACAATCAGTTTATCATCTCATCTTTAGGAAGTGATTCCCAAAAACACGTGTATTGCCAGTAAAACTTTGTAGACCGGTATATTTACGAATCATTAGAGCTTTAAGCAATCAGAAAACAACCACCAAAGTATTCATGAGCCGTCGTTATTGTTGCGCCAACTTTGCCACCCTTTTCATCTACCCAGCAGCTTCGCTGAAGAACGGCTAATGGTTGATTGTAAGGCAAACGAAAAAGTAATTAAATATTCAACGATCGATAAACAACTCAACGGGTAGGAGTGATCGTTGAATGGGAGGCAACATAGGGAGGTGTGTTGAATGCTACATAATAGCAACGAACCATCTATTCTAAAATTGTTATTATTTCTTTCTGAGTGTTTTGGACGGTGGAGTGAAACTTTTTCGTTTGCAAATGGTCTAGCATTGTGGGGTTTATTGATGAGAAAAAGTGAATTTAATTACAGGGAACTTCAAAATAACCTTCAAGTGAAACGTTTCGTAACAAATATTAGCGCTGTTGTGAAGGATTTGAAAAAGCACTATCGGTAACGATCAGTGATAGTAGAGATTGAGTAACTTAGAGGAATTGAAATGCTTCAAAGCATTGCTGTATTTATCTTGCTCTCATGAAACATTCAATTATTGTTTGAGTAATACGTATATAAAACAAATAGAAAGAGAAATCCGTAGACATATTATAGGTGATATAGGTGGTTTGATACTTTATCTATAATTCATACTTGGTTTGAAGTTTTGAACAAACGTATTTTAATTCTAAAAATGATGTTTTAAATTTCTCATCATAAAAAAGGCACATTTGCAGAATTTTCGCATGTTAATTAATAAAAGTACGCGTGAAACATTTCAAAGTTTATTATTGGTTTTATTTCTATACATTCAATATTCTTAACAAGATAACAAAGTTTTGATCAAAATTTATTCAATTCTGACTCTTTTCATTATTCGTGTTGACGAAGAGCGTATCCTTTAATATCTGAAAATTGTTAGAAAAATGTATAAAATGTAAGTATATTCAAAGACTTTTCAAAGTCAGGTAATGATTAAAAATAATGCATTTTAAGTGAAATATAAAAATTAATACTTATAAATGAAAATATTGCACGAATTTTTATTTTAAATTGGTCATACAAATAAAAAAATACCAGGGCAAAAAATGTAAAATGTGTCGTCAAATCATCGTATCAAATATATCTACGATTTGCTGTAGCTGATCATCATTTTTCATTTGTTGTTTTCATCGTTTTGTATAGAAATTTGTAAAAATAACAAGTAATTATGTGTTAACTTGGTGTGCGTGAATTTTTAAGATTATTACGCTCAAATATTTTTCAAACTAGCTTTAATTTTTTTCGTTAGCAAAAAAATTCCGATAAATGATCTCCAGAGTATCATTCATTGTTGAAAAACTATGTTTCATCAGACTACCTTCCTTAAACATTGCTCATCCCAAAACGATTGATAGTGACAACCGGAAATACGAAAAACTGCGCGCAAGAAACCTCTAAAACAAAAAAAACACATCATCCAATATTAAAGCAGCATACTACTGCAAAATGGTGACCGGCACGAGCATGTCAGTTAAATCCCTCGTCTATCAGAAAGTATATCAAAACGGCAAGAGACAGATCGGAGGGGTCGAAACGATACCATCTGCCTTCATGTTACTACCCTCATTTGAACGCCGAATGGACATCCCAGCTGGAGAGCATTCGCACGGCGACGCTTAAACGGTCAAACGCAATCGATCCCCAGTGATGCCGTTGAAAGGCGCTGTGATGATAAACTGAAAAAGGATGCTTCTCGCTGGGGGATTCTTCCAACGAAAGGTGACAGTTTTGAGCGGAAGACATAGAAAAAGTTGAAATGGATACAAAAAGAGGAAGGGATTTTTTTTTTTTTAATATCATCCGTAGCTCTCTCATTCGAGCATTGAAACAATCAGTTTAAATGGGATTTTTCCCGGAAGCGAAAAGGAATTAGAAAGAATTAGAGACGAAAGGAGGCTAAAGCTGACATTACTTCAAATTGAGAGAAGCACAAGCACAAATCCCAGCCATCCATGGTAGTTAACCAACCCATCTTTTGAAAAGTAGTAGAAAAAATTTGCTCTTATTCAACTTAAATCGTTTTTGGTTTCTAGTAGATAAATTCTGGTTTCGAGTAAAGTAAACATAAGTCTTAAAACAGACCTTAAAAGGACAAAATTATGTCAAAAATCTCTGCAATTAAAATAATTTTATATCTCCTTTCAATCGACCCAAAAATTGTGAAAAACAAATCAAAGCTATGAAACCATGTCACAGCTAGTCCAAAAATAGCTAAACTCTGTAGTTATTCTATTTTCAATCTACATCAACAACATAAAGCCGATGTCGCAGATCAGGTCAAAATAACGTTTGCAAACGAGACATTTATTTCCTCTCAACAAGCACAAACACACACTCACACACAAACACATTCAATCAAGCTAGGTCGGAAATAAGATTCGTCAGCAGTACATTCCGCGCCAGGTTTCACACATGCACGAGAACTTGCTCGTTCTCATGCGGCAAAGCTTCGGCAAAGCATGAACCGACATTGAAGGCATTGACTCCGGCCAGCCCCCCGATGGTCTTTGTTTTGCATACGCAGCACACGCACACTGGTGCACGGGAAC